>RJWM01002090.1:0-136769 GCA_004363535.1 Dasyprocta punctata | reverse complement strand
AAAAAAAAAAAAAAAAAAGGAGGCAGAAGGAAATCCCTCATAGTTGCTATATTGCGTATTGCATATTGTTATCCTCTAAACAGATGCTCAGACGACTGGCCCCAGGCCTGCAAAGTCAATCCATACAAGCATTAAGTTGTTTTTGTACCTCAGTTGCTCTCATCCCAGCCTGTCTCCTCCAAATGAGCCAGTTGCCTACACCGTGGTGGTGGTGGGGTTGGGGCTCTTGTCTCCCAGCCCATGTGCTGGCTGGGCTGGCTCATGGGAAGGGTGGACTGACTTTTTGGCTCTCTTCCCAGCCCACATGGCTGCTGCTGGCTCACAAGAAGAACAGGCTGACTTGTTGATTCTCTTCCTGGCCTGCATAACAGCTGCTGCATCTTTTTACTTTTAATTATGAGATAGGTTCTCACAAAATTGCCTGGGCTAGCCTCAAACTTGGAATTGTCCTGCTTCAGCCTCCCATTGAAACCTTTTATCTGCTTTTAAATCTATTGAATAAAGAAAATATCATCTAAGGAGGGTCACTATGAGTTCGAGGCCAGCCTTGCTTACATAGTGAGTTCAAGGCTATTCTGAACTATATGATGAGGCCCTGTCTCAAAAAGAAAGAAAGAAAATATGGCCTAATCTGTGTGATTTGTGGGTTTCTGGTGGAGAGCAAATGAGATAACATGTATGAAAATGTTTGAAAAATAAGATAGCTTTGTTATTTATAACTAGTTCCCACTAGAATTAACTTTAATGGTGTCGTACTCTAATGAACTTCCTTATAGTGGAACTTCCGTTCACATATTTCTGTTGGTTAAAATAATATTAAAAAGCTGTTTTAAGATATTTATTCTGATGTTTCTAGTAATACTGCAGATAACTAAGTTCAAAATACCCATTTAAAATTACATTGTGAGCTAAATAAGGCATTTTGTTATACAAAATTTCAAGTGTATGAGTCTCTTTGAATGGCTCAAATTTAGTAAACATTTATTGAATAGAGCTCAATTCAGGCACTATGGAAATAATCCTGTATTTAGTAATAGCTAATGTTTAATGAATTTCATTATTTAATTCTCCATGTATTTTATCTCATTTAATATTCAAAACAAGCCTCTACTGTTTACATTTTAATATAGGTAAATTTCCAGAGTAATACAGCCCAGTAAGACCTCAAAACCTGACCTTAAACATTGTGCTCAGGGATTAGCATTAGCAAATGATAGTTCCTGATAGTCCCCACATCCTAGTTTTGTAAGCCTGCTATGCTGTTGTTGTTGTTGTTGTTGTTGTTGTTGTTGTTGTTGTTGCTGCTGCTAGAGATTGAACTAAGGGCCTCATATTTGTTAAGCAGTTGCCCTATCACTGGGCTACATTCTCAGTCTTTTTTATTTTTATTTGGAGACACGCTTTTGCTGAGTTGCCCAAGCTGAACTTGAATTGCAATGCTGCTGCCTCAGTCTCCTGGTAACTTAAATTATAAGCATGTGCACACAATCCAGACAGCCTACCACACTTGTGAATGGTTGTTTCAAGCAGTAGCAGAGACATGTATGATCTGCAGTGCATAAAATATTTATTATCTGGTCCATTACAGGAAAAAGGCTGCCGGCCTCAATATAGAAGGACTGAAGTTTCTATATGCGAGAAGCTTCTAATCTGAATAGGAAATGAACACAAACATGTTAAAGGTCGCATCTCTTGAGGCAAAGTGAGATAGATTAGTGTTGTTATAAAGACATAAACAAGATCCCAAGGAATTGAGGGATGGGGGAGCATGTAGTCATTTTACTCAAAAAAAGTTAGAAAAAAATAGCATTTTGAACTGGTTTTGGCAAAATTACAAAATGATCAGTAATCTTAGCTATGGAATTCTGCACAATTGGAGTTTTTAACAGATGATAAAAAAATGCAAAAATAAAATTACTTGTGAGCCTGTCACATCTTGGTTAGAGTAGGTGCCAAATATCAGAACTCATAGACATTGTTTTTTTTCTTGCCTCTGAATTATGAATTATGAACAAGAGTATTAAACCTTCTGGTTTAGAATTTAGTCAGTTGTAACTAAACAGTGGGTTTTTGATAGCTAGTTATGATGTATTTTTTTCTAGTGAATCAAAAATCTGAAAGAAGGTCCTTAGATGCAAGTAATTTTTAACTCCTTAGGTACTATTGTATATCTAGTGATTTTATTAAATAAACCTTGCATCTTGTATTCAGTCTTAACTGTCATTAGATAAGAAAAACTGTTGACATTTGCAGTAATTGTAATTTTTGCAGCAGAAACTATTGATAGGACTTGAATATGTAATTCTATAACACATTTTCAGTAATTATGGAAAACACTTTAACCATGCTTTTGACAAATATTGGTAAAAGTAGTCAAGTTAATTTAGAATTATTACATATAACATATATATTATATATAGCATTGTTAAGAAAATTTTTAGTTAGATTAAGGGACACAGAATTGGCATTGTTACTATTCAGCCCTTTCCTGTCAACTGTGAAAACAGTATAATGAGTGTCACCCAGGAAGATTTGTCCTTTCTAAATGAACCATACAGAGTAAGTATTAAGCTGCCCTGGGACAGTCTGGTGGTGTAGCTCAGTGGTGAGCAGCATTTAGCACACACAAAAAAGGCCATTTTGTCCTAATGGTTTCTCCTAACAGTTAAATAATTAGTCAAATGTTTGGATTTTGAAGGACTTTTTTCTCAGAAGAGAGAAAAGGATAAATTAAGTATTGAAAAATATTCCAAACAAAGCATAATGATCCCTTGATGTTATAGTTTGTGCAGACTGGCATCTGTTGTATAAGTAATAAATGTTATGCTTAAATTTATTACATTCTAAAAAATCTTACAATAGCTTTAAGCTATTTCTTTTTCTGAATATCATTAATATTAATATGTAATTATTGAACTAATTAATGTATATATGGGCAATTCACTTTTCTCTGTTCTGTTGGTAATATATAGTTTTAATATTTCTAATTTGATTAAATGAAATATTTTTTAATATTTTTATTTAGCTTGAAAAGAATATACATTAGTGATAAATTGCAATTTTGGTTCTTGTGTTCTGTATTGGTGCAGATATTTTGTTTGGCATTGATTATATATTAAAATATATATTTGATGGCAATTTTAGTTATTTGACCAAAATATATCTCTTGCTATAGTAACTACAATGTGTCCCTAAGTGTTTATCAGTACATATTCCTTTTATTTTATTTTATTTATTTATTTTTTTTTTACGGCACCAGGGATTGAACTCACAACCTCGCGCCTGCCAGGGCAGGCGCTTAAGCCGCGGAGCCAAACTCCCAGCCCTAGTGTTTTTGAGGCAGGGTCACACTATGTAGCTCAGGCCGGCCTTGCGCTCGCGTTGTAGCCCAAGCCGGCCTCGAACTCACAACGCTTCTCCTACCTCAGCCTCCCGAGTGCTGGGATTATAAAGGCATGTGCCACCACGCCTGGCTCCTTTTATTTTAATAGCAAAATTATCTGTGTAATTGGTTGAAAACAGGAGTAATCATAAATGCATTTTTTTTTAAAAAATCTGTAAGTTAATGCATTTGCCTTGTTATTTCTTAAAACTGCCTTGTTTTTTGTCTCATTGAAATGAATTGCCAGTGGATCTTCAGAATATGATGAGAAGATTAAAGAAAGAGGAGAAAATCATTCTGAAAACGTTTGAATGCAGTCTTTGAGTTGTGGCTGAAAATCAGTCTGTACTGTCTATCCATGTCATTCTTTAAATATAATGGGAAAAGAAATGGTTCCACAAACTCATTTGGATGAGATTGTCTGCTGTCAGGCACAAATTAGTATTTTCAAGCTTTTTCTTTTTTAGTAAAAGGTTTTAAATTAATAATAGGTTTTAAATTAATCAAATACTGTTTCATATTAGGGATAGAAGGTAGGAGAAAATTCCACAAACACTGTTCAGTCTGAAATTTTTTTAAAGGGCCATTACTTTTTTCTTTTCCTCTGGTTAGGCTGTTGACTACCAGAAAGCATAAGGTAAGCTGTCATTTTATAATCTCTTTATCAGATGATGGGGGAGGGGAGAAAAAAGTAATCTCTATCAGTGGAATGTGAGAACAAATTCTTGTAGTTGGCTACCTAGTATCCGGATTCCAAAAAGATTGGGATGCAGTTTCCTTGTCACCATTGATTGGAAGAATTTACTTTCTTTCAATAACCATTACATAAAATAGTGATAACAAACCAGTTGTCCCCTAAATTAATTGAAAGAGATATAATTATAGATAAGTTAAAGTGGTAAATATACTCAGAAAGTCATTTTTCCTTTATTTTGGATAGTTCTACAGTATCCTATCATTGCATGTCCCCAGTGTACTAAAATGATGAGCAGAGGCCGTCATCTAGCCTGTGGATAAGGCTCCTGAAGAAATAGAGAGTTTTGTCTTTGTTGCATGATGGTAAAACACTGTAACCACCATGGAGCTTGCCCTTTTTGGCAGCTGGCTTTATTTAGCATCTTAAGCAATTTATGCTCTTTGCCTCTGGTGCCTGGTATTTTTCAATTAAAATTTTAAATGCATTCTTATCATCCTCCAATACAAAAGCCTGCTTATGCAATCCCAGATCTAGCCTTTGACACTTGTTTTTGAATCTAAAAATAATAAATTCAGTTTAAAATCAATCTCTGCCCTGTAATGCTGGAATGAAAGAAAGTACTCATTGTTATAGTGAAACTACCAGTATAAGGTAGTTAGGTGGGCTTAACTTACACCTATTAATGGGTATGAGATATTATTACATCAAAGCCATTATCAGTAAATAATGTTGTTAATTTTGAGTTGATTTTATTTTTAAGAATCATCTGTATAATGCTCAATTTTTGTCAAAAACTGAAAATGTCATCAAATGTAAACAGGGAAGAGGGGCTTACCAGTTTGTTTTTTTAAACCTTTCTTTGACCCATCAATTAGCAAAGACTAAGAAGCCCTTACATAGGACGAATATTATAGATCTATAGGTCATGAAACACAGGGGACTTTGGAAAAGGTATTTTTCACTTACATGAAATATTAATTTGATTAGAAAATTGTTAGTTATATACCTGAAAATAGCTACATTGAGGGAAAGCAGGAGTTATTTAGATTAATTTCTGCCCAGGCTGAGAAGTTTCAGTTAACCTATGGTTTATACTTTATTTAATTTACACTGTTTATCCGTATAGACTTGTAATTGAACTAAAATGACCTTTGAATTAATGTAGTAGTCTTTTTTGCTTCTAATCTGTGATAAATTTGGCCTTTATTAATTGGTTCAAGGTTTCACTGAATGCTTTTCAGGCCTGGCCTCCTCTTAGTCAAAGAAAAGACTTTATCTTTTCACATCCTTAATGATGTTCAGCATTTACTAGGTCACTCTTTTTTATTTTTAACTTTCAAAGAACTTTACTCATTTGGTTTTCCAGAAAACAACCCCAAAAAGATATAGTATTATCTGTAAATAAGACAGGAAAAGAAAAGAAAGACTAGAGATTGTATTGATTGGACAGAGTTTAAGACCAGAATTTTCTGGATTTAATTTCACCTCAGCTTGCATTTTTATTTTTTTAATATCTTGTGACTTCTTCTTTGACCTGTGTGTTGTAAGTAAAACCAGGTGTCCCAGCTGTCTTTCTGTTGGTATCTTCTTGTTTAATTCCACTGTGGTCTGAGAACATACTTGGTGCAGTGTCCTTTTAAATTCGTTGAAGTGATACCAAAACCAGAGAAAAATCCATCCAAAAAAGAGAACTACAGCTCTCCCTAATGAACGTAAATTCTCCCTAATAAACATAAATTCAAAAATGCTCAGTAAAATACTGGCAAACAGAATGCAGCAAATCAAGAAAATTATACATCATGACCAAGTAGAATTCATCCCAGGAATGCAGAGATTGTTCAACACATGCAAATCAATAAAGGTAATGCACCATATCAATGGAGCCAAAGACAAAAATCACACGATCATCTTGGTAGATGCAGAAAAAGCTTTTGATAAAATTCAGCACTCATTCATGATAAAAACCCTCAGAAAATTGAAATAGATGGTCTTTACCTCAATGTAATAAAAGCCATCTATGACAAATCAATAACCAACATCATACTAAATGCACAAAAATGGAAAGCTTTCACTCCAAAATCAGGAACAAGACAAGGATATCCACTATCACCACTCTTGTTCAATATAGTTTTGGAAACATCAACCAAAGCAATTAGACGAGAGAAAAATAAAAGGAATAAGGATATGAAAGGAAGAAATTAAACTATCATTATTCACAGATGACATGATACTCAACATAGAAGACTCCAAAAGCTCCACCAAAAGACTTCTAGATTTTTTTTTTATTTTAAGAGAGTAATATGCAACAAAACGAAATAGTACAAAGCCAGTCAAAACAAAGCAGTAAAATTGGTACAGAACTTCAAAGCAGGATACTAGGAAAATAGCAATAGCTACCATAGTATATCTTATTATCTTCACAATAGTTGTCCATTCCATCAGGTATAGCGAAGTCAAACCAAAAACAAAGCAAAATAAAACCAGTCAAAACAGAATATTGAATAAAGCAAAACAATTAATCAGAACAAAGGAAAACAGAACCATATTGGATTTCAAAGACAAGATAGGAGGAAATCCCACATATTTGCTATATTGCATACTGTCGTCCTCTCAAGAGATGCTCAGACTGCCGGCCCCAGGCCTGCAAAATCAACCAAACAATACAAGAATTTAATTGCTTTATGTACCTTAGTTACTATCAACTCAGCCTGTCCCCTGAACCAGCGAGTTGCTCACCAATGGGTTGCGGGGCAGGGGATTTGATTCTCAGCCTGTGCGCCAGTAGGCTTATGGGAGGCACTGACTTTTCTCTTCCTGGAACCCACGTGGCTTGCATGGCTTACCAGAAAGGCTGGTTAGTTGGCTTCTTGTTGGGTCCTCCCAGTCCCAGCCTGGCTGATTCTGGGGAAGCACTGACTTTTCTCTTCCTGGAACCCACGCGGCTTACCAGAAAGGCTGACTAGTTGGCTTCAAGACTTCTAGATTTAATAACCAAATTCAGTAGCGTAGCTATATACAAAGTCAACGCTCAAAAATCAATAACATTCCTATACACAAACAACAAGCTCACTGAGAGAGAAATTAGGGAAACCATGCACTTCACAATAGCATACCAAAAAAAAAATAGAAATCAATCTAACAAAGGAAATAAAAGATCTGTACATGGGAAATTACAGCACTCTGAAAAAAAGAGATTGAAGAGGGTATCAGAAAATGGAAAGATATCCCTTGCTCAGGGTAGGAAGAACCAACATTGTAAAAATGACGATACTCCCAAAACTGTTACACAGATTAAAAGCAGTCAATGAAAATACCATTAGCATACCTCACAGATCCAGAGAAACATTCCTAAAATTTATTTGGAAACAGAAGAGACCTAGAATAGCAGAGGCAATCCTGGACAACAAAGGAAAGGCAGGAGGCATCACAATTCTGACTTGAAATTGTGATAAAATCAGCATGGTACTACCATAAAAACAGACCTGAGGATCAGTGGAACAGATTAGAAGCTGTAGACAGAATTGCAAACATACTCAGTCACCGTATCATTGACAGTGGGGCAAAACATGTTCACTGGAAGAAAGATAACCTCTTTTATTAAATGGTGCTGGAAAAACTGGCTTTCCACATGCCAAAGACTAAAACTAGACACATGTCTATCACCATACACTAAACTAAAGTCAAAATGGATCAAAGATCCAAGTGTTAAACACTAAATCTACTGGAAGAGAAACTAGGTAGAAATCTTGAAACTGTAGTGATAGGCTAAGAGTTGATGAACAACAACCAAACTGCACAGGAAGTACTTCAAAGAGTCAACAACTGGGATCTTATTAAAATGTTTTTGCACATCAAAAGAAATACAACCCACAGAGTGGAAAAAAGTTTTAGCCAACTGTCCCTTAGACAAAGGACTTCTATCTAGAACATATAAAGAATTGAAAAGAATCAGGCCCCCAAAATTTGAAGACAGAAGCATGAGACTGGTTTTCATACACAGGGACTGGTTTGTTCTGAATGACCAGCTATGTCAGTAATTATTTTGGAGTCAACTCATTTTAAATATGTCAATTAAAAGTAGAGATATTAGAGTGGGCAAAAAAAAAAAAAAAAAGCAAGAACCAACAACATTGTCTGCAAGAACCCATTTCAAATATGAAGATACATATACAGTAAAAGTAAAGAAATGGAGAAAATATATATCATGCTAACACAAAAGAAAACTGGACATAATGAAGTCCATTCTGAATAACTAATACATGCTAATAAAAATATTTTCAAAAGTATATAAACAAGGGCCAGGGATTTAGCTCAGTGACACAAGTGCTTGCCTGGCAAGCACAACGTTGTGAGTTCGATCCCTGGTACCAAAAAAAAAAAAAAAATCATAGAGCTGGAGTAGCTCTGTGATTTCAGAGCAAGGAAAATTATAAGTCATAAAGAACAGAATTCTACAAGGATAGAGGTTAATTGTCTAAAGAGCACAATTATCTTTCATATATATGAGCCTAGCAACAGCACAACAAAATATATGACGTAAAAACTGATAAAACAGAAGAAATACACCTGTCTACTATTATAGTTGGAAATTCAATACTTGTCTATCACTGATTGACAGAACCAGCAGCAGAAGAGTGTCAGTAACAGATATAGTTGAATACCATGCTTCTACCTGGATTGCTATCTAGTCAAAATGATGCTAAAATTGGTTGTGCAAATGTAATGTATATTATTGTTATGACTTGAGAGTGTCTCATTGTACAAAAATAAAGTGTTAAATGTTGTGATTGGGGTTTTCATAATTCATGAAAAAAATTATTAAGATAATTTAAAAATCCCAAGTCTCCGTGGCCTTTTTTTTTTCACATTGTCCTGCCTTATAAGCTGCATAATTCACTAAGATACTACATATTTAGCTGTTCTTTTAGTTCCCAATCCAGAGTTATATCTGTCAGAATTATGATTGAACCATAAGACCAATTGCCTTTGCAAACCATCTCTTTTGCTAATACAGCAAGAACCTCATAAGAATGCTGCCCCATCATTCCCAGAGTGTGATATGCTAATTCTTAAGAATGTTGCTAACACTGCACTGTTTCATATGATTGAATTTAAAACTATTCACTCAATTGGCTAAGGCTTCAACCTGGCAGTAATAATAGTCTTTTGAGATGTTACTTAAGTATAGCAGTGATAGAATTTCATATTGCAGGTGACAGTTCATTTATGTTCAGAAAGAGATCTTTATCAGCTGCAGTAGTTGAAAAACAAAAGAAAAGTAGCCCAAGTGTTTACTTTTTGATACCGTATCTTCTATATTTTAAACGAGAACAGACCTCTCTCATTAAATGAAGATATAAATACTTACTTTATCATTGTTGAAATACCAAAGAACAAATGTCATACGTTTTGGGGTTGGTTGGCTGGTTGGTTGTTTTAATGGCCATGTTTTGTATTCAAGTAAAATCAAAAAAGCTTCACTACACCTAGTTAGCTTTCAGTCTTGATTTCCCTTTTTTTTTTTTTTTTTTTTTTTTTTTTTTTTTTTTTTTTTTTTTTTTTTTTTTTTTTTTTTTTGTATTTGAGATCAAACTCATGACCTCACGCTTACCAAGCACGTGCTTATGCCACTGAGTTATATCCCCAACCTTGATTTCCTTTTACTCTTTGCCTTTTCTATCAGTTCTTAGATGGCCTACTAAGAATTTAATCACTCATCTATGGCCACATACGCTTAAAGAAAATGTAAATCCCAGATAGTCTTTGTCCAAAAGTCTTTTCTTTCCTGTAATGTAAGCAGAAGGTTTGGCTTATTCTATGTTACTGTTAGTAATAATACACTAATCTCATCTTAAGAAGTACGGTGTTATTACTAAAGCCATTTTCCAAATAAGGAATTGGAGTGAAGTTAAACACAACATATTCAAGGTTTTACATAATTAAGTGTTAAAACATTTGAACATCAATTTTTGTAATTCCAAAGTCCAGACTTCTAAACACCATGTGCTATAGTCAAGGCACTGCATCAGTAGGCATTTACTTCAGAATATTTCCATTGATGTCTGTGCCAGCTGCAGACTCCAAAAGGCTCTGAGTCTGCAATTGCACAGTCCTTAGAATGGCTATTGACTGTAACAGGCATGTAGCAACTGTGGCCATTCAAAGCAACTCAGGAAGGGAATATAAAACCCACTCTGCCCCTTTCCAACTGTGTGGACAGTGAGAGAAACCTTTTAGAGACTTGAGTCTAGAATTTCAGAATCACCAAAAAGTTGCTAACAATCCCCTTTTCCCCTCAGGGAAAATTTAAATTTCAGGCAATGAAGTCTTATCAGAGATTTTTCTTAACCCTATCCAGACCTCATTGCCTTGGCCATTCTGAGCTTTATGAGTTATCAGGGACCTGGCAAAGATCACCAGCTGCTTAGAGGTGTAGAGAAAAAGGATAAAATAAACAAATTTAGTAATGCATGACAGGGGGGCTGGGAGGTCAGTGCTTCAGGATGGACAGAGACAAACATACTCCAAGCTAACCACTATTTATTGGGTATATACAGTAATCACAGTAATTGACAGATGACCTTAAGCTAATGAGGATCTTTATGTTGATGAGGACCATGGAGAGAGATGGCAGGTTAAAAAGGAGTTTGTCCTTTCCCTGAGGTGAAACCCTATTTTTATTACATCAAGGAACCAGGGTGTCTTCAACTGATGCAATCTTGCCCTGCGGCATCACAGCATCATGGGACCATTGAGGTCTCATCAGTGACCAGAGGCACATGGAATTATATTTCTGACAGGCCCTAATCATAATTTAATTATGAAATGATTTTTCCCCAACAATTATATAGAATGGTCCTCCACAATGAGTTAGTTCTGTCTTCAGGAATGCTCCCTCTCTGAGTTTTGCTTTTCTCTGAAGTCATAACAGTTGGCTGGATATCAACTGAAGAAAGATGACAGAAAGTGCAGAAGGATCTCATTGACTGGCACTCAAAGTCCTTCCATTCTTGAAACGTGTTTCTCTATATCAGATCTCTTTATTCAAGGTAGATTTTAAGCTTCACAAACCTTTTCTACTGATGCTAGTAGAGATGAATAATTCTAATTGAACAGTTCTAGGGCATGTCTGTCTTCTGTTACATGAAATGACAGAATAATCCTTCTAGGTGGTACTGTTATTAATTAGCAGGGAAGAGAAGCTTCTCTAGAGTTGTTTGCTTGTAGCTATGCAAATCATCCCTTTCAAAGGGCTACACTCCTGGCAGAAGGCTGAAAGTGTACTAACAAGCCTGTATGTTTTATCTGCTGTTAGCAAAGAGAATGCCTTATAGAACAAGAGTATTAGCAAGAAGAGTGTCATAATCCATAGTCCATTTGGGCTTTGTAACAAAATACCATAAACTGGGGAAAGAAGTTGTCTTACATACAAAAATTTACTTCTCAAAGTTCTAGAGACTACAGGATCCCTGATGAAGACTCCAGCAGAATCATTGCCTGATGAAGGATCTGTTCCTATCTTGTTATGTCTTCACATGTCAGAAGGGACAAACGAGCTCTCTGGAATCTCTCTTATAAGCGTATTAGGACTAAGGGGTAGGATTTCAGTATATTAATTAGAGGCAAGGAGGGCACAGACATTTAGACCATAGTCAGAGATAGTCCTGAACATATTGTAGGTTCCTGAAACAATAATTACAATATCAATTAAAGATGAACTGGCCAATCAGTTGTAGAAAGCTCAGGTTAGTTGGTACCAATTCCTTGTAAATTAACAATGCTTACTTTTTAATGCTTTATACATAATAAAAAAATATCTGTTCCTGGAAGGTGATTATATATATTATTTTATAGAGTATCAAAGTTTTGACAAAGTGGCTGTCTTAATTGATCAGAGGGGTCATACTTAAATGCTTTTGCTTGTATTAAAAAATATATAGTTTTCAAAATTTACATGTCACCACAACAGTGGTTCCATTTTCTCCACATTCTTTGTCTTTTTTATACCAGCCATTCTAACACGTATGACATGGTATCTCATTGTGATTTTAATTTTCATTTTCTGAATGATTAGAGATGTTGAGCATTTTTAAATACTTTGTTAGCCATTCATACCTCTTCGAGAAATATCTGTTCAGATCCTTTGCCCATTTTTGAATAAACTTGTTTTCCTGTTATTGAATATTTGAGTTCCTTATGTATTTGGAGATCAGCCTTTATCCAGTTATAGATGGTTTGCAGATATTTTTCCCAGTCTCTGAGTTATCTCCTCATCCTGCTGTTTCATTCAATGTACAGAAGCATTTTAGTTCAATTCTGTCCCAGATGTCTAATTTGCTTTTGTTACCTGTGCTTTAAAATCTTATCCAAGAAATGGTTGCCCAGACCAAGGTCACAGAAGTTTTTCTGTGGTTTGTGTGTGTGTGTGTGTTAGTATAACTTCTGATTTGACATTTACATATTTTGTTACATATTTTGAATTGATTTTACATATAGTGTGAGAGAAGAGTCCTTTTTTCATTTTCCTACATGTAGATATATAGTTTTCCCAGCACTGTTTACCAGAGATACATATTTTATATTCTTGGCACTGTGGTTAAAAGTCAATTGTCCATAAATACTTTGATTTATTTTGAGGTTTTCTATCCTGTTTCTTGTTCCATTGGTCAGTAGGTCTGTTTTTAATTCCAGAACCATGCTGTTTTGATTATAATAACTTTATAATGCATTTTGAAATTATGTAGTGGGCTTTGGTTGACAAACTCTGCTTAGGACAGGATGGGAGCCATTAGCAAGCTTGATGCCATAAATCCAAAGCACAAAATCACCTCACTCACTAACAAATTAAATTTTAGAAACCTCACTTATAATCTCCCTTTTTAACAGAAATGTGGCTTGGCTTCAGAGCCCTCTATTAGCAATAATATCCATAAAGAGTTTAATAGCATGGTTTTTGTTTCAGTGGATTCATATTTATGGTTAACATTTATAAATAGATTCATTTAAATTTTAAAAAGTAAATCCACTTTAAAAATATTAAATAGCCCAAGTGATATGTGATACAGTCAAAAATCATAAATGTGTTACAAATGACTAAAATTTAGAAAACACTCAACAAGACTGTCATTTCTAGAATTTCTTCCAAATTATAATTCTTTTGAATATGTACTCCAATAAAATAAAAGATCTTACACTGTAAATCAGGTAAATAAGGAATCTTCTAAGTATTTTATTTTCCTTTACTTTCAATTATACCCTTGTTGAGGACAATAAACATTCTATGCTGGTTATCATTGCTAAATATAAATATCTTTTTTTTTTTTTTTTGGTACCAGGGATCAAACTCATGACCTTGTGCTTGCCAGGCAGGCACTTAATGCTACTGAGCTAAGTCCCTGGCTCTATAAATACCTTTTAAAAAAAAATTTTACTAAGCAGTTCAGTATTGATTTATCTTTTTGATAGCCTATTTGTCTGTGATGTACTGTTTTTGGGTTTTTTTCCGTTGAAAGTAATCTGGTCTGGGTAAAGATTTTAAACTTATTTTGAGTTGTTTTTACTGGAGAGCAAGAAACCTGGTATCACTGTATATTCTGACTGTCACAGTGTTAGTCACATGGTAATGTTCAACCGATGCTTGAACAAAGTAATGAATGAATAAATAATCAGCAGAATAAACTGAGTTACCTATCTTAAAGATATAAGTATAATTTTTATTCCTTTCTTAAAGCTGTAAATAGAACTAGCTTTAAGAAAGTTGAGACCTTAAAGCAATCAGATGAAAAGACTTGCTTTGTTAGAAAGAAATCACAAAAGGAAAACAGCCTTACTAATTTTGCTTTTACTTAGAGAAAACAGGATTTATGGCTACAGGTAAGATGTGAGGTGCTTTCTTTATTTTTTATGAAAAAGAGCTACCTTTCCTCTTCTTTTATTCTTTCTGTTTTCTCTTATGTACTTTTCTGATCTGCTCCACTCAGGAAAAGCACCTGTTTTCCTTGCCTGAGAGGGGACTATTACAGCTTAATTTAAAATGCAGTTCACTCTTTCCCCCACACTCTTAATTACAGTTTCTCTCATCTTATAAAAGGGCCCAATTCCTCCTTTCTTCCTTCCTTCCTGTGTGTCTGTCTGTCTTTCTTTCTTTCTTTCTTTCTTTCTTTCTTTCTTTCTTTCTTTCTTTCTTTCTTTCTTGCTTTCTTTCTTTCTCTTTCTTTCTCAATTCTTTCTTAACTGGCCTTGAACTGCAATACTGATGGTAATTTTTATTGCCATTTATTCATGCAACAAGTGTCATGTTTCAAGGATTTTGTTCTTAGAATCATGAAAGAAGTGTTACATATCAGAAGACAGACTGTTAACCAGAGGGTTTTAATTCTTAGTTATACTAAGCTGAGAACAATGCAGTTAGTTTTATTGATTACATTCTCAGATTATCTACTTTAAAACATTTTATTTATAAATGTAGAATAATAGAAACAAACTATGTTTCATACTGGTAGATGTATTTTAAACATATTCTAGGTTTATTCTCTACAAGTGTATTCTTACTTTAATGGTCCAGTGACTGTGTTTATTATTTTCATGCACTATGATAATACCTCAAATGGAGTGAATTTGTATGTTCTGGCTAATATTTTCTGTTATTGAAAATTCACTTCAGTGAAATCTCTCTGCCTAAATGTTTTTGTCTCCTAGTTATTATCATGTGGTCTTTAATATGTAAACTCCAGAGATGCTAGCTATTGCCTTGTGATATATTCTTATGATTACATTTTAAATTCGATAGAGCAACAACATTAATGGTGTATTCAGATAACTATCTGAAAATAATTACCATGTACAAAAATTTGTATCGAATCTTTGTTGAACTTTAATGTCCAAGCAAATAACACATATTATTATTATAGTTGAAACTATAGTAGGTTTATTATCTAACAAAAGTAATTCAGAATTATCTGGGTTTTTTTAAACAATCTAAATGTGTGACTTACAATCTTTAGGTATTTTCAGAGTCATTCTGCCCTGTCATGGAAGTAATACAAGAGCCATTTACTATAATGACAAGCTGGAAGTTTTGTGATACTTTATTTTCCAATTCCAAAACAATAATAATAACAGAAACACAATTTTGGTGGCTATGTGTGTCTACTGGCAATATGGTTATTCTCTGATTGGATATTTTGAGTTCTGGATGTCATCCATGACTTGGGGTATGAGGTAATAATGTAATGAGATGATAGAAATGTTTAGCAAAGGTATACCACCCTGCAGGTTACCTCTTGTCATTTTTTTGCCAGTACCTAAGGTAAGTTATTTTAACTCCTGTGTGGTGAAAACTGTAGTACTTCTTTAGAATTGCTATGAGAGAGAATGCACCCAGAGTGAGTTCTTATTACATGGTAGAGAAATACAGTGTGGTGATGATATGTTTTGATATTCTGTCAGGTGAAGTGAAGGACAAAAACGTTCAGGTGGTTGAACTCCCCATCGTAGACAGTCTTCATCCCCGTCCTCCTTATTTACCCTTGGCTGTGCCAGAAGATCTCGCAGATCGTCTCGTACGAGTCCATGGTGATCCTGCAGTATGGTGGGTGTCTCAGTTTGTCAAATATTTGATCCGCCCACAGCCTTGGCTGGAAAAGGAAATAGAAGAGGCCACCAAGAAGCTTGGCTTCAAGCATCCAGTTGTTGGGTAAGAATCTGATTTTCCCCCCTCTGAAACAGTGACATACAGTAGCAAGACTGTATAATTTTAACTTTATGGACCATTGCAATGTATAGTTTAATATTCATAGCCCCAATGAACAGAGGTCACAGGATAGTTATTCTTTTGTTCACTTAGCACAGCAGAAAGAATTGCTTAAATAGTACTCTGTTACTGTCTAAATGCTTCTCTCTCTTTGACTCCTCCTCCTGTTATTACATATCTCCATTATTTTTAATGTTCATGTTTCCCACTCTACATCTTGTGTCTTAGTAAAGTTATACAGAAGAAAGTTACTGTCCCCTATTAATGTTAGAGGTAAAACAAAAAAATATGTGCATGGTGAAATCAGAATATTTAGTATTTCAGCTCATGAAACTTTTCATTGAAATTCGGTGAAGTCATTCTTTCTGCCCCACTTCATCTAATTCCTAAGAAAAACAGTAAGAAGAATGTGGTAAGAAAAACATGATAAAACAAGTATTCCTATGACTGTAGTCTGGAATCTAAAGGAAAGAATAGTCATGAAGGTAGCAGAGTAACCCAGATTCATATACAAAGCTGGCCTTTCCCTTAGCCTTTCATTAAACCAGTGTACCATTTTCCTTTTTCTCCATGAGTAGTGATTTAGAAAGAGACATGGAACAGATGTAAGAAGTCTTTCAACTGTGAAAAGCTATGATTGTTATTCTTATTTCCACTAAAATAACTTTGGGAGCACTAAGATGGGGAGAGCGTGCTCTAGAAGTCAGTGTCTTACTGTGTGGGACAGTGTAAATCTGTGTATCAGATTTTATAATTTTAGGGTTTTCTTAAACAGGACAGATGAGATCTGTATCTGCTAGCATTGACAGAATAAAAAACAGAAAGAATATTAATTATAAATACAACAATAGGACTGGAACAGCTCTATGAACTTAAAACAGTGAAAGGTTTTGTGGGGGGGGGTTGTTTGTTTTGGTTTTTTTAGGCAGGGTCTCACTGTGTAATTTTAGGCTGGCTCTGAATTCATTGTGTAGTTCAGGCTGACCTTGAACTTGTGGCAATCCTCCTGCCTCAATCTCCTGAGTGCTGGGATTACAAGCATGCACCACCATGCCCAGCAAGGTTTTTTTTTTTTAAAGGTTTACCTGCCTTAAAAGTAGTGTAGGAAAGGTTCTCATGGGTCTACATTTTCCCTAGACAGGTTTTAAATTCTGCAAGCTAGGAGCTATAGTAACTCTACAGGGTAAAAGGAAGAAACAAAATCTTGGCATCAGAACATTACAAATAGTAACTTTACTGTTTTGTAATAATTGTGAATCCTAGTATCATTTTGATCTCAAAACCCAAAATATTTAAGTCCATTTCTTTGGACAGCTATTGGGTGTTTGCTCTCTATTACGAAGTATAGTTCTGAAATCTCCCATTTATTCCTGGTATACCAATTACTTGCTCTATAAGAAAGCATTCTTCAAAAGCTTTCCTTGTTATCTAATTTCCCTTGTATTGTTCAACATGAAAATATATTAAATTATACATGAAACTGTTCAGAATACTTGTGTTACAAAAATAAAAGTGAAAGAAAAATTGGTTAAAATTGTCCAGAATGCCAGTATGAATAGGGGTATAAATTGAGTCCCTGAAAAACACCAGGTGAATTGAGTGCATTATCAGCAGAATTTGAATTTCTCCCCCAGAGTGCATGTCAGACGCACAGACAAAGTGGGAACAGAAGCAGCCTTCCATCCCATTGAGGAGTACATGGTGCATGTTGAAGAACATTTTCAGCTTCTCGCACGCAGAATGCAAGTGGATAAAAAAAGAGTATTTTTGGCCACCGATGACCCTTCTTTATTAAAGGAGGCAAAAACAAAGTAAGTTAGACCAACTAGTGGTTCTCGCGTGGGATCATCTCTTTTAATGGAAAAAAATCCTAATTACTGTGACTTGTGATTCTTCTTATAATGATACGAATTATTGCATTTTTAAAATTCAGATGACTGTGTGTTTGTATAACTGTTAATCTAATCAGAGCTACTTTATTATCTGATGGCCTGTAATAAGAAATCCAAAAAGAACTGTACCACTGCCATCATTACCAGTGATCATCATTAAACACCATCACCCACTTCTTGGTATTAAAATATTGGTCTGCTAAAATTGCCATAACAAAATACCATAGACTGGGCGACTTGAATGACTGAAATTTGTTTCTCACAATTATAGAGTTTGGGATATCAAAATCCAGGTGCTAGAAAGGTAGATTTTATTCTGAAGCCTCTTTCCTTGGCTTCTGAGCGAGTACCATCTCACTGTGTACTTACATGATCTTTTCTCTGTGTGTGCTGGAAGAGACAGCAGGTTCTCCGATGTTTCTGTTCTTAGAAGGACTCTAAGCCCATCAAGATGGCATTAGCCTCATGAACTAACCTAACCCTAGTTAACCTCCCAAATGCCAAAAACCATCACATTGGGGTTAAGGATTCACCGTAAGACTTTGGGGAGATATTAACATTCAGTTCATAACATTAACCAACCATGCAGAACTGCTAGCAATAAAACACACGAGGTCCTTGCCCTTTTGATCTATCTTCATTAATAATTACAGACAACAGAATGCATATAATAAATTGTTTTTAAAATTTCTGAAATTTGGAATGTATGCTACAAAATTTGTAAGTGGAGAAATAAATTCTACTACCATTCATTGAACAGTAACTGTTATTTTTTGAGCCCATCCGTATTTCAGGCACTATGCTAGATACTGGGGTCTCCATTATGAGCAAGATGCTCCCTGCTCTTAAGGAAAGCCCAATCTGGTGAGGGAGTAGACAGTTACTTACAGTGTGAGTGAGGCTTCTGTGAGTTTAGCGTAGGGTGTTATGAAAGCACAAGCAAAGCACTATTCTAACTGGAAATTGCTTATGATAGGGTCCTGATGAAACCTGGGATTGGCCTTTATTTACTGTTAATATTAAGTATGCATGAAGGTAGGGAACAAAAGAGAAAGAAAATCATAGTCTTACCCCTGCTCAGATACTGTCTCCTCCAGAAATCATACCTGAACCTAAAACTGAGTTGTTTTCCTTCTCCACACGTTACTCTGCCACAGTGTTTAGCACTTGTTTACTTCTGTCTTCTTGACTAGATTATATCCTCTTTGAACTTAATACTTAGCTGTTCATTCCCAGTAAATACTGAGTTTTGCCTGTTTCAGTCCCAGTAGTTTGAAAACATTTTATTAGCAATGAATCATTTAAACTATTTGACTTGTTAATATATTTCTTTGTCCCTTTTTTCTGTCATAGTTGGGATGGCAAAGAGAAACAAATTAAGAATAAAACCAGTAATGCAGGTAAAATACACACACAGAGGGATAAGATACTCATCAACCAAGTACAAAAATTAGTTACTATAAGAGTTAGGGATTAAATGAACATTTGGGCATAAAATGTAATAAGAAATTTTCAGTTTTTCAATTTAATGTTCAGATGTATTAGAAACAAAATAGAACTATTTTACTATGTTCCCTCATTTTAAAGCACCAGGCTGAATTTATGGCTTGAAGCAAATAATATCAATTTTTTTCACTCTTTCACTTGTTTTTGAATGTATCACAAGGATTTTTTCCTTGATTACAGCAAAATAATTCATTAGAAAATATAGAAGTTGGTAAATAATGGAAGCAAGGAAAAATTATTACCCACCATGCCATTATTCAGTAGCAGTTTAAATATTAACATACTCTTCCCAGTTACATGTTTTTAAATAGTTGGCCATATTCTATATAATTTCAATTCTTTTTTCAATTAATATAGTATTAGATCCATTTTCTCAAGTCACTAGCAAAAGGTCATTTATTTATTAGAAAAGAACACAGTAGGATGTTTTGATCTGTGTATGGATTGTAGATCAAGCTAATTAACATAGCCATCACTTTCCCATCTTGCCATTTTTGGGGGATAAGCATGTTTTAAAATCTATTATTTTAGCAGTTTTGATGTATACTATACATTATTAACTGCGGTTGCTATACACTGCCATAGATCACTAAAACATAGTCTTCTAATTTGAGACTTTGAACCCTTTCAATGTATTTCCTTTTCTAGTTCTTACCCCTTTCCCTGATTCACCCACTCTAACTTTTTTGGTAACCACCTTTCTACTCTTTGAGGTTGACTTTTTAGATTCCACATATAAGTAAGATTGTACAGTATTTTTCTTTTGTGACTGACTTATTTCATTTAGCATAGTGTCCTTCAGTTTTTATGTTGTCACAAATAACAGTTTCCTTCTTGAGGCTATGTAGTCTTCCACTGCGAATATATGTCATATTTTCTTTATCCATTTCTTTATCCATGTAAGTTGGTTTCCATATCTTGGATACTGTGAATGCTACTGAAATGAATATGGAAATACAGACATTTCTGATTTCTCGATATATACAATTCCTGATATCCATACTGATATATACAATTCAATGCTTGTGGATATATATCCAGAAATGGAATTGTTGGCTCATAGGATGATTCTATTATTACTTTTTTTGAGGATACTCTATACTGTACTCCGTAATAACTATACTAATTACATCCCCACCAACAGTGTCTAAGGGTTCCCTTTGCACCACACCCTCAACAACAGTTAATATCTTTTGTCTTTCTGATAACAGCCTTTTTAACAGGTATGAGGTAATACTTCATTATGTTATTTTTTTTTGCATTTTCCTGATGATTACAAGTATTGAACATTTCAAAAATGTATCTGTTAGACCTCTTCTTTTATTCTGATCCTTTGCCCTTTTAAAATAAGATTATTTGTTTTCATGCTATTGAGTATTTGAGTCCCTTATGTGTTTTGGAGATTAGCCCTTTATCCAAATGTATAGCTTACAATTTTTTCCCATTCTCTAGTTGTTTCTTTAGTTGTTTGTTTTTTCTTTTGTTTTATTTTTGTTTGTTTTGTTTGTTTGTTTTGCTGTACAAAAGTATTTTACTTTGATGCAGTCCCACTTGTCTATTTTGCTTTTGTTGCCTGTATTTTAAGGTTATTTTCCCCATATTTCTTCTCATGGTTTTCAGATTCTGACTTTATATTTAAACAAGTCTTTTATCTATTTTTAGTTGATTTTTGTGTATGGTATGAGGTGTAAAAATCCAATTTAATTCTGCTGCTTATGTGTATCCAGTTTCCCACCACAATTTATTAGACAGATTATCTGTTCCTATTGTGTACTTGTGGTACCTGTTGGGAAAATCAAGAGACCATACATTCTTGGTTTTGTTCCAGAAGTTTGGTGCCATTTCATTGTTCATTATGTCTGTTTTTATCCCACCATGCTGTTTTGATTACAATAGCTTTAGGCTTTTCCTTTTCCAAATTGCTTTGATTATTTGGGGTATTTTGTGGTTCTGCACAAATTTCAGTTTTTTCCTACTTTTGTGAAAACTGACATTGGAATTTTGATGTGAATTGCACTGAGTCAATAGATTGCTTTGGGCAGTTTTAACAGTATTAATTTTTCCAATGCTTGAACACAGGCTGACTTTCCATCTATGTCTTTAGTTTCTTTAATTAATGTTTTTTAGTTTTCAGTATAAAGAGCTTCTCCTTCCTTGGTCAAGTTTACCCCTAAGTATTTCATTTTGTTCTATTTCATGCTACTGTAAATGGGATTGTTAATTTCTTCTTCAGATAGTTTGTTGTTAGTGTATAGAAATACTACTGATTTTTATATATGTTGGTTTTGTGACCCACAGTTTTATTTTGTTTCATCAGTTCTACCAGTCTTTTGGTGGAGTCTCCAGGGATTTCTGTAAAGATCCTGTCATTATCAAACAGTTTCCTCGCCTCCCTTCAAATCTGGATGCCCCTCCCCTTTCTTACCTAATTATTCCAACTAAACTGTTTTGAACAGGTGTAATAAGAGTGGACATTAAGGGGCCAGGGATGTAGCTTAGCAGCAAAGGGCCTGCCTGGCAAGTGAGAAGTCCTGAGTTTGATTCTGGCTTCAAAAAAAAAAAAAAAAAAAAAGAGTGGACTTTCTGCTCTTGTTTCCAAACTTTGAGGAAAAGCTTTAATCTTTTTGCTATTCAGTCTGATATGATCTGTGGGCTCATCCTGTATGGCCTTTATTGAGTTGAGGTGTTACTTCTGTACCAATTTTTGAGAGTATTTTTCATTAACAGATGTTGAATTTTGTCAAATGCTTTTTCTGCATCTGTTGATTAATCATGGCTTTTGTTCTTCATTCTGCTAATAAGGTATTTCACATTTATTGATTTATATGTATTGGGTCACCCTTGCATCACTATGATAAATCTTATTTGCTCATGGTACATAATCTTTTTGATGTGCTTTTGAATTTGATTTGCTAATATTTTGAGAAGGAATTTTGCATCTGTTCATCAAGGATATTGGCCTATAATTTTCTTTTCTTATAATGTCCTTGTTTGGTTTTGGTATCAGGATAATGCTAGCCTTGTAAAATGAATTTGGAGGTATCTCTTCCTCTTTAGTTTTTAGGAAGATCTTAAGATGGGTTGGTATTAGTTGTTTAGCTGTCTGATAGAATTCACAGTGAAGCCATCAAGCCCTATACTTTTCTGTGGCCGGAAACTTTTGATTACTGATTGAATCTCCTTACTTTCATTGTCCCATTCAGATTTTATATTTCTTGCTAATTCAATTGTGGCTTGTTTGTAAAACTTCATCTACAATATTTCTTTACATTATCCAATTTGTTATTCTGTGTTCAGGGTAGTCTCTGATAATCCTTTGTATTTCTGTAGTATCAGTTGTAATCATGCATTCATGATTTTCATTTCTAATTTCTGATTTTGTTTGAATTTTTTCTTTTTCTCTGTTAGTCTACCTAAAGATTTGTCGATCTTATCTTTTCAAAAAAATCAGGTTTTAGCTTCTATGATTTTTTTAAAATGTTTTTTGGTCTCTTATTCTGTCTATTTCTATTCTGATCATTATTTTTCTTTCTTCTGCAAAGTTTGGGCTTATTCTTCTTTTTCTAGTTCCTTGAAGTGTAACATTAGATTACTTATTTGAGATCTTCCTTTTTTGATGTGCTTATTGCTATAAACTTCCCTCTCAGAACTGCTTTTGCTGTGCTTCTCAGTCTTGTTATGTCATGTTCCTGTGTTCATTTGTTTCAAGATACTTTTAAATTTCTTTTGGTTGTTCTGGGGAATGTTTGAATTGCTCGTATTTGTGAGTGTTTTCTGTGTTCCTCCTATTAACAATCTGTAATCTTTTGCCATTAAGACTATACACACACACACACACACACACACACACACACACTTTCAGTCTTAACTTTGTTAAGACTTGTCTTGTGGACTAACATATGGTCTTTCTGTAGAATATTCTGTGTGCACTTGAAAAGAGTGTGTATTCTTTTGTTTTTGGATGGAAGATACTATAAATGTTTCTTCACTGATTTTCTGTCTAAATCTTTCCAATGTTGACAGTAGAGTATTGAGGTTTCCTGGTACTTTTATATTGCAGCTACCTCTCCTTCTGATCTGTTAATACTGTATGTACTTTTTATATTTAGATGCTGATGGTGAGTGTACATTTTGCGTATGTACTTACAATTGTTGTAACTTTTTGAGAATCAACACCTTTATCATAATGTAATTATCTAGTTTTTTATTTGAAGTGTTTGATATGAGTATAGATACTGCTGCTTTGCTTTAGTTTCCATGTGCATGGATATCTTTTTCCATCTCTTTCCTTTCAGACTTATCCTAAGAGATGCTTAAAATTATCTACATTACTTCCTTTAATTTGATTTCTAGACTTTGAAGTATTTAAAGGAAATAAATATTTTACAGCTTTGATCCAATACCACAGCATGTCTCCCCTCAGTGTCTCCCCGCAACACACACACACACACACACACACACACGCACACACTGGGGATCAAACCCAGGAGCACTCTATGAGTGACTTCTTTTTATGAATTTTTTTTTTTTTTTTTTGAGACAGGGATGCACTAAATTCCCCAAGCAGGCTTCAGACTTGTGATCCTCCTGCCTTACCCAGCTAATAGCTGGGATTATTGGTATGGACCACCATTCCTGGCCAGCATGACACTTTTCTAGCAAGCAACCCTTATAGTATGTTGGCAGTCATTTACTTGGACTGCAGGAATAGTCAAACTTTAATTTCTTCTTTGTAGTCACAAGCTGTAATTTCTCTCCCCGTTATAATCTAGGCAGTGGTTTTCTCCATAATCTGTTATAAATGTACTAGTAGCACTTTATGCATAACTTTTCCTTTTTTGGAAATCTTTTCATTTTAATTTTCCAAGTCATTTTGAAAATATGCTCAGGAATTAAAATGCTCTTTCCTTCATCCTTTACTTACGTATTTTCTTCCACCATGAATAGAATAACCCTGTTTTAGACCTCTGTCTTGGTTACTTTTCTCATTGTTGAGACAAAATAACTGACACCCAACATGAAGGAAGGAAAGGTTTATTTCTTATAGTTTTTTGGAGGTTTCAGTCCATACTCAGCTGACTCTAAGGCAGGGTGGTGTGGCTGAGGGGCAACCATTCATGGCGGCAGCAAGTGACAAGAGCAAAAGAGAGGGAGAAATAGCTTTCTTCCCTCCCTTACATTGTATGCTAGCTCCACCTCTGGGCGGGAGCAGCACTCACACTGCCAATCCCGGTGCTAAACAATGAACCAGTCACAAATGCTAGATTTAGCCCCCTCCGTGACTGCATGAGGCTTAGGGGGCCACCTAGACACAAACCATAACAACCTCTCACAGTTAGTTTTGATAACTAAGTAAAACGTAAAACCTCTGCCATTGTTGTACGAGATCAAAATCATGAATTAGACCTGTAACAGGTATGTCCAAGGTAAGATTTTTCTGCTTCAAGAGAGAGCAGAGATAAAGAATTAAATTTAAATGATACATAGATGTCACACAAGTAAAAGGAGAAGCCATTTTCTGGTAGCTTATCCTGTGAAGGAGTCGTGATTAGTTTTATACAGTACATATGACTTCTCTGCGAAAATGTACAATTAATTCTTTGCGGATTGACACTACACCTTAGATTTCTCTAGGTTCATTGAGTTCATCCACAGAATTTTAGCGCCAGCATTCTAGTGACTATAGCAGCCCATTGTCATTGATATGACAACCAATTCACAATATTAAAATTTAAATCACAGAACTATTAAAATTGTCTACTCAGTGTTGTTCTCTAAGATTATGGAGATTAGGGGAGGCGTGAAGCAGGAAGATAAACAAGCTTTTGAATCTCCCACATGAAATATTTATTTATTTAGTTTATTCATTGTCAAAAGTGCTAGATGAACTCCTTCTAAAATTAGGTATATTAAAATGAGTAAAGGCAAGAAAAAGTTTTTGTAAATTGTTTGGTTGCCCTGTGAAATGAATCAGGGGGCATATTTATTCATTACTTTGTTTTAAGCTCTATAACATGTGAGACACAGTACATAAGTAAAAGATAATATGTGGGTCCTTGTATCAGACAATATTTAAAATAAGTATACATATTTATATAATTTATATAATATGTATGTAAAATAAAGATAGCATAGTTAAAGAAATGTCCTGAAAGAGTCATATACCAGATACAGTGAAATCAGAAAAAGTATCTCTTTCATTGTAGAGAAAGATCTCAGAAATGGAAATTTGATTCTTGGTTTATAACTGTAAACTGGTTCTTTGTGCATTATATAAAAATAAATTTTTATTTTAATTTAATTTTATTTATTTATTTTTTTGGTACTGGGGATCAAACTCACGACCTTGTGCTTACCAAGCAAGTGCTTGAACCACTGAGCTAAATTCCCAGCCCAAAAATAAATTTTTATAAAACAGCGAAATATTTTATCTTATCAGTCTCTGAGGCCTCCAGGCAGAATTCCTATGTCAGCATACTTAAGGGCAAGAGATAATGAGCAAATTTGTTTTTTGGGTTTTTTTTAAGAAGTATATTTGTACAGAAAGTTTTCATGTACATTATTGGAGGTAGGAAGTCTCCCGCAGTTTGGTTTGGTTTGGTTCAGTTTTTCACTCTCAGTAGCCTGTATGGTGCCTTTTTTTTTTTTTTTTTTGTACCAGGGGTCAAACTCACAACCTTGTGCTTGCCAGGCAGGCTCAACACCATCTTTTATATACAGAGAAAAACCTGTGAAACCTCAGTACCTTTTTGATTTGGCTCTAAAACCTTTTAAAGGCCATTAATGTTAGTCTCATCTCTCAGTAAATAGATCGCTCCTTTCTTTGTTTCACTGAGCACCCAAACCATACTGACAAAGTCTTTATTCAAGGTTATAAAACTTGAACTGTTCTTATCAGCTCCCCTTCTCTCCACCCTCTAGCATTTTCATATATGTTACTGTTTCTGCCCTCTGCCTGGGTTTATAGCTGTATAGGGATCATATTTAAAGTATTTCTGGTTGTTTTATTTTTTAAACAAATGTGAGATTTTCTTCATTTCCCTGCTTCTGAGCTGAGGAGGACAAAATGTCAAAGATAATAAGGCCCAAAAGATCTGATCATTGAATATCAGTCTGAAACAATACTCAGAGACTTTGACTTTAAGAGTCATTGTTAGAGAGGCAATAAAGGTAAGTGCCTTGGAGGCCATGAAGGGAAGAGAAATCTGAAGCAACTGTTAGGGGATTGGGATAAAATCCTAGACAAAGGTATCACTCGCTTGTTCATGTATTTTTCAGACAACATTGTATGGAATGGTAGGTACTATGATACAAATAAAAATAAGGCAGGATTCTGACCTTTGGGAAATATTGTTTGTAGGACAAACACTGACTCCTAATATTTCAGAGTATCTAAATAAGAACTATTATTCTTTTAGAAAATATTCATCTTCTGTTATATTACAGATTGTGTTCTAGTTGCTGAGAATAATCCATTGAACAGAGATGAAATATCTCCCTTCAGAGAGCTTATATTCCAATCAGGGATGATGGAGGTGGGCAGTTGGTACAGGCAGTAAATACATGTCAGATGACATTAAGAACCATGGAGAAACATTAGGCAGATAAAAGGGAGAGGGATTGTCAACTCCTCACTGATGAAGTGATACTGAGCAGAGATCTAAAAAAGTAAGAAATAAAATTAGGTGTATATTTGGGTGGACATTTTAGTAATCACAGCTGAGCATTTACTCCATCAGACATTCATTTAAGCATGTCGTGTCACAGTGTATTAATGCTTATGAAATTATATGAAGCACATACAGTTATTATGCACTTTTCACGTAACTGCCTAAGGTTTACAACTTCACTCTCAAGATCTACTTCGTGTAATAAAAAAGATGTTAAACAGCTGATTCAGAAGAGAATCATTTGAAGGGGTGGTACTTCTTAAAGACAGTTTATTTTAATATTTTTAAACATATATCCTGTTTCAAGACTATCAACATTACTTGGTGGGCACCTATAAGGAATTTGCTTCATAAATTCCTGAGAATGACTTTCCATTATTGTTACTGGTTAGGAGCAGATGGTTCTTCAGAAAGGATGGGAAGTAGACTATTGGTTCTCACAGATTTTTAAAATATTCATCTCTTGATTTCTTCAAATCATTAATTTTTATTTGTTTGTTTATTTATTTATTTATTTATTTTGGTACCGGGGATCAAACTCACAACCTTGTGCCTGCCAGGCAGGTGCTTTAGGCCACTGAGCTAAATCCAAGGCCCTATTTTTTGAGATAGGGTCTCACTGTGTAGTTCAGGCTGGCCTTGAACTCACTTTGTAGCCCAGCCTGGTCTTAAACTCACAATGATCCTCTTGCCTCAGCCTCCTAAGTGCTGCGATTAAAGGTGTGCGCCAACACACTCTGCTATATCATTAATTTTAATATCAATAACATTTGCAAAGTTCAACCAAAATCTGAATTATCACAAATTAAAAATTTAAATGAAATTTATTATATTTATATTCTAAAGGGAAAAGTTCAGTAATCAAGTATGAAAACAGCGTGGATAAACACTTAGAAGGGCCTTCATTGCAAACAGACTAAGGAGCCTTAAGTTTTTAACTCTTTCATGAATTGATAATGAATGTTTTAATTTGTGTTTTATATATTATACTGATGGAGTATTTTGGGGCACTGAATCTAAAGCAGTACAGAGAAAATGAGAGCAAGAGAGAGAGATGAGGAGGCCTTTAATGTGGAAGCAATGGGAGAGCTTTAGGGGCCTGGGGGTATAGAAGCTCTCAATGAGAACAAAGGAGTGTAGTTACTTTTATCAACTTTGGCTGGGAGGAGGAGTTTGGGAAGTGGGCAAAATGACTTATTAACAGTTGATTTGAAGGAGCATCTACCTGTGTAAAACAGGAGACACAAAGATTTACTGGGGTCTGGAGGTAGAGGCTTGTGGGGTTGTGGAGTCTTTACATTCCAGAGGGCTCGGCACACACACAAAAAGGGAGCAGAAGGTTTATCTCTGGAATGAGAAGGAAAACATGGAACTTACTCTTGGAGAGCTAAGTTGTTTCTGTGGGTCCAGTACCAGGTTGGGGTGATGTCATGTTACAGATAGCTAAGCCTCAGGCTAGCAGAATCTGTCAATACCAATAACATTTAATATACAGGACATTCTGGATGGTTTCTGCCCACTCATTGGTTCAAAGACACCTCAGTAGCTACGGTATTCTATTGAATGTCATGATTGAAGCTCTTCTCACTGATACAGAGGAGCTCTTGATCAAAAGAGCAAGTTTCCCAATAGGATACTGTGATTGCAGTGACCATGTATAAATTTATTTTTTTCTCAGGTACCCCAATTATGAATTTATTAGTGATAACTCTATTTCTTGGTCGGCTGGACTCCACAATCGGTACACAGAAAATTCCCTTCGGGGTGTGATCCTGGATATACATTTTCTGTCCCAGGCAGACTTCCTCGTGTGTACTTTTTCATCCCAGGTAAGTGGCAGTAGAGGACATTTAAATGATCAATACTTTTTGATCATACAGACATCAGAAAAGTATTATTTGTGTGTATATTTTTAGTGTTAGTTATAATGACTCAGGTAAATTTTCCTAATATTTAGTAATGATACCTTTTATGAAAGAAGATTCCATAACTATCTGAACTCTTTGGTTACTTAGCTATTTGCAGGCAGTGGTTAAGTACATCCTCACTAAACTGGTTGGTGAAATTTTTCAATATATTTGCTCACAGCATTTAACAAAAACAGTGAGTAATTAAGCACACTTACTACTTTTTGTTTTTGCATACAGTCTGTATGTAACCAGAGTCCATTCATTTCAATACATCAGTACACTGAGAGACCTAAATGCCAAGCATTTTGCCTCTCTTGATGGCCTTGAAGAAGGAAGAGTAAATGTAATTCATTTTCAAGTCCAATATTACATTTCTAAGCAAGAAACTGTATGTTAAATTTGATGCAATATCATACATTCTTTGAGTTTAATTGTTGCATATAGTTATTGATTATCAGTTTAGCATATGTGTTTTATAAGTGATCCAATTTGCATTATGTGACCTGTGGAGTGTCCATATAACATTTATTATCTATTTTATTCTCCTTTCTCTTGCACATATTATTAGTTAGTTCTTTTAAACAGCTGCTGACTGTACTAAAAGTTATGCATGGGCAAAGAGGAGATTGAAGATATGGTTCTTGTCCTCATTCAGAATCAAAATACATACATGAAACAACTGGAGAATAATTACCAAAAATATAAATTAGTATAAGGTAAATATATCTTTAAATGCTGAGTGGAAGCATAGAAGCAGGAAGAAGAAAAGGCGTATCACTTCCATGAGAATTTGTTTCAGAGAGAAAAATGGACAGTTTTTTTATTAAATGACAAAGTCTATTGTCACAATGGGATGGTGATGAGGTTGTCAGAAAGATGCCCAGGCAAAATCTATAGGTTTCTTTTGTAGGGAATAAGAATACAACTTAATACCCAAAGACAGCTATATAAAACAGGAGTCACATAACAACAATGCTAATCAGAACAGAAAATTTCCTTGCCTCCAAGTTCCCAAGAAAGAATCCACTGTTGATGTTTCTCACTAATTGGAATAAGGATCTTGTCTTTGAGAAGCTTCTTTTCTTTTTTTGTAGTGGTGGGGGGGGGATGGTCAGAGGTTTACACCCCAATATAAACTCAAATACCTAAAATATTTAATCTTAGTGTTCAGAATAAAAGCTTCACAGTAAAAATGCCTAATATTTATGTATTGAGTGGCATTTTGTCAAATGTGACCACCTCCATATTACATGTCTTATTTCAGTGGTGGCTAACCTAGGGCACATGTGCCACAGTGGACTGTTTGTATCATTAATAACTAAAAGGTTCTCCATCACTGCCTTATTGGATGACTATCAGCTGTAACGTTCATGACTGTGAAGTCACTGCACACTCAATGGCCAATCTCTGGACTTAACTTGCACCTCTGTATTTTTTGCAAATATTTTTAAGAAAGAGATATTTAGTACAGTTTAGTATTTTTTCAATAACAACGAAATTGGTTGTTGGATTGTGGAGATTCCCTTGCCATAAATCCATATTAGAATCATTTTTAAAATGCCCCAGAAAATGGGGTATGAGAAAAGGCCATCAACTTCAGTGGCAGAGAACAAGAGTGATCTCAGAGTGGCTGTGAGGCCTTGAACAGATTATGTAGCCTATCTCTTAACTATTCATTTTTTTTTTTTTTACTTTTAAAAACAGTAATAACAATAGTACCTACTGCATAGTTGTTGGAGTTTTTAGTATGTTTGCTTGTTGTGTGTGTGTGTGTGAGTGATGACTAAAGAATGATTACATGTAAACCCTCAAGAATAGTGCTTAGCAATGCATCAAACATATTATCTGCTTTTACATGCCCTAACCCTAAAAGCATTATGGTGTGTTCTCATCAACCTCATTGACAGATCTGGAAGGAACTTTGTGACTTCTGACTTTTCCCAAAAGTCAAAATGAGCATGAAAAATAAGCATTTTTTATCTTATTCAAGATAACAAGGTAGCCACAACCGCACAACTAACAATACTGCCCTCACAAAAGAGGACTTCCAGAACTGCTTCAGAAAATGGCAAGAATGATGGGGTGTGTGTTAAAAGTGAAGGAGATTGAGGCAGGAGAATAATTTGCAAGTTCGAGACCAGCCTGCGCTACAAAGTGAGCCCAAGGCCAGCCTGAACTGCATAGCATTAACAAACAAAAAGGCGGGTGTGGTGGCGCATGCCTTTAATCCCAGCATTTGGGAGGCTGAGGTAGGAGGAGCATTGTGAGTTCAAGGCCAGCTTGGGCTACAACGTGAGCGCAAGGCCGTCCTGAGCTACATAGTGCGACCCTGTCTCAAAAAACTAGGGCTGGGAGTTTGGCTCAGTGGCTTAAGTGCCTGTCTGGCAGGCGTGATGTCATGAGCTTGCTCCCTGGTGCCACACACACACACACACAAAAAAAAAAAAAAGTGAACAAGAGTATTTTGAGGGGGATTGATGGAAAAGTATCTTTTACTTTAATGATCAGTCACACCTCACCCACCTGTTGAGTTTAGGGAAATTAATCATCACACTTTTTATATATGACACAAACATGCTAAAAAATGGGAGAAGACTAAAGCCATACATCCAGAAGATTGACAAAAGATAAAATATTGTCAACCAAATCTCAGACCAGAATAAAACAAACAACTGACTCCCAACTTTTCTTGATGATAGCCTCGTATTCTACAAGATGATTAGAAAGTGTTACAAATTCATATCTTTTTATTGTCCCGACAGTTCTTAACTTGTTTTGTCATATGAACTTTGTCTTCTATGTACTATCCTTTGAAGAATTTTATAGTATATGGCAACAATGAAAAGGAAATTATCTGATGACCACTAGCCATAGTAGACAATACAAGAACAATGAACGTCCATGCTAGGGAGAAAAATGGAAGGCTTGATGCAAAAATTACAGGCATGAGTGTTATATCTTAATCTAGATTCTTTATAAGGTTTAGACATCACCACCACTGCCCTATCTTAGTTTCTGAAGCACCGATTGTAGGGAGGGGGACACCATTTGCATTCAGTTTTTCACTAACTGAGATGACCACAACTGAAGGTTTAGGAAAAATCTGAGTTGTGTTCGCAGTTCAGGAAAAGTTTCCTATGCAAAATGATAGTTTTCTCATCTGCCTTCACATATTAGAAAAGGTTCTGAAACTCATTTCTGAAACCCATTTACCTTATACTGAATCTGTTTTTTAATTGCTTAAAACACTATTTTATTGTGGAGATAGTTACAGCTTAACTTTATCATGAAGCATTAAGTTGAAAGAATGAAGGTTAGTTTAAAATTTCACTTGTCATTCAGTGGACATTGAAGATAAACTTTGGACAGAGGAATCTTTAATCTTTAAGTAGCCTTAAAATTACACTAGTCAGATAGTTGCATCTTGCCCAAAGGCTAGCCCAGTTTAGATCAGTCCAAGTGTGCTGCTATATACACTGTATACTTAAAACTAGAACAGAAAGCTGGCTGTGCTTTTTCTCAATTGTCAGTGCAAGCTGATGGTCAATAATTACATAAATCTTGATCAAGAAAGGTTCTTAGACCAACTTCTAAATTAGCATAAAAGAACAAGTGATTAACAGTGGATGAAAAAAAGAGAGTAACAGCATTTATATAAATTATTTGCAGTCCTGCCAGGAAATATAACTTAGCAACACAAGTGCCTGCCTGACAAGCGCAAGGTACTGAGTTCAATTCCCAGTACACCCACACCCCCCACACAAAAAAAGTATTTGCAGTCTTAATCCTAAACCTTAAAACTTTTCAAAGCACAAATTCATTTTTGTGTCACAGTGACCAGGCTGGATGACTGTGTAATTCTTAACAAATGTTTACTGAAATTAATTGATTTCATATTTTAAATTACTTTGCACAATATCCCCTCATCTTAGTTGTAATAATCTTTTGGGTGCATATTTTTAAAAAGATATAAGCACCAAGGTAAGAATCTGACAGCAAATGAATTGAAAACTAATAACCAGAAGCCACTACTTCTCAGCCCTCTCAGTCCTAGAGCCTTTTTGGCCAGTGGCTTTCAGATAGCTATGGAGGAGTGATTTTTATATTATACTAACAAACTTTATTCTACTCTTTCCCAAGGTCTGTCGAGTTGCTTATGAAATCATGCAAACACTGCATCCTGATGCCTCTGCAAACTTTCATTCTTTAGATGACATCTACTATTTTGGGGGTCAAAATGCCCACAACCAGATTGCTATTTATCCTCACCAGCCTCGAACTGAAGAAGAAATCCCCATGGAACCTGGAGATATCATTGGTGTTGCTGGAAATCATTGGGATGGCTATTCTAAAGGTGTCAACAGAAAACTGGGAAGAACAGGTTTATATCCCTCCTACAAAGTCCAAGAGAAAATAGAAACAGTGAAGTATCCCACATATCCTGAGGCTGAGAAATAAAACTCAAGAGTAAAAGATGGACAGCCAGACTCAGTTTGAATCATTTCAGTCAACCAATAGATGAAGAAGGCCCTGACCTAAAAGTGACCAACTGGAAACTGACAGATACTTTACTGGTGGAGTTCCTCTTTAACAAGGGCTACAATGCCCTCAAACCCACGCATAGTACAGTAACATACTCACACGTAACATGCAAGCAGATTGTTTTCTACTTTGCCCTTTCTTTAAATATTATGTCCCCATGAACCAAACACTGCCACATTGTGTAATTTAAGTGACACAGACATTTTGTGTGAGATTTCCAACATGGTGCCTATATCTGAGAGACCTGTGTGACTTACTGAGAAGACCTAAACCAGTTCCTTAACTGTGGGGAAGTTGATTCTTAGCCAGTGGTGGTGTTGTGACCACTGAATTCACTCCAATCAACAGATTCAAAATGCAAATGGATGTTTTCTCCTTTATAGGATTGTCTGGATTTTTTTTTAAGTGCATCAGTTCATCCACCTCATCATTAATAAGTGAAGGATACATCAGAAAATAAAATAATTCACTCTCCACTAGGAACTTTTGTAAAGTAATGCCATGAACAAATTCTTTAGTATTCAGTGTTTCTGGACATTCTCTTTGATAACAAAAAATAAATTTTAAAAAAGAATTTTGTAAAGTTTCTAGAATGTTGTATCACTGGATGATGTGGTGGTCGTATTTATGGTAGGACTATGATAAATAGAGAAGTTTTATAGTTTTTCAGGTTCTTTTTAAAATTTCTTTTGTAGAGTGATTAATCAGGCCTTAACTGGAAGAGACATTGGTCCATTTTAATACTGAAAACTGATTTTAGTTGTCAAAACATTGCAGAGTTACTAAGAACATTCTTTGGGAGCTTGCATTCTTTTTGGATATTGTTGGTTTGTTTTATTTGAATGAAATAATACTCCTCACTCCTGGAGAAATTGTTATATACATTTTTAAAACTAACCATTTCAGGTTTGCTTGGGAATCTTTCTTATTATGGCTGTTGTCACTTTTGTGACTATGAGGTTTCTGTCATTTTATACAGGAGTCAGTTTGTGCCATTTCCGGTCATTGTCTGTTTTTCATAATCCCAAGAATCTTTGGAGTTGGAAAGTTGATTGTATTTGTGAAATGTATATCCCATGGTATATAGAATTTTGTGAACAAAGGAGAGAGCAATCAGAATGAAACCCAAAGCAGATTTGGAATTATCTGGTTCAGCACTTCCTTTCAGTAATTTCATGATGAAATCACTTGAGAAGATACAGGTTCGATGCCTTCTCTCTAAACATGACTTTTCTCCTCATAAAAACATCTAATTGTATGTAACCTGTCTCCTACAGATGTTTTGTGAGAGTATTTCATTTTGTTCTGTGTTCTAAAAGAAAAATTTTGTCCATGTAGGAGCCAGTATCAGGCCTGTTATTAAATAACAGCGATCTCAGAAAAGAAAGCTCAGTTTAACCTAAGTGAAAAATACCTATATATGAAATCTTTAAGCCCAGTGCGGTGGCACACATCTGTAATCCCAGCACTTGGGAGGTTAAGGCAGGAGGAGTTCAAGGCCAGCCTAGACTACATGGTGAGACCCTTTCTCAAAAAAAAAAAAAAAAAAAAAACTTCAAACATCCCTAAATTCTTTCCATCACTCAAGTCGAACCTTCCCAAACAGCAAAAATAACTACCTACACTATCAGTAAGACATTTGCCATTTAGTTTTGGAGCAAATAAAAACCACTGGAAAGGGCCAGGAATTTGGTTCAGTGGCTTAAGAGCCTGTCTGGCAGGTGCGAGGTTGTGAGTTTGATCCCCGGTGCCGGGGGGGGGGGGGGGGACACTGGAAAAGCTGGGTATGGCAGTGCAAGCCTGTAATCCCAGGTGCCCAAGAGCCTGAGGCAGAAGGACTGCAAATTTGGTGGGGGCAATTTAAAGAGACCCTGTCTCAAAGTAAAATTCTGAAAAGGGCTAAGGATGTAGCTCTGTGGTAGAGCATTTTCCTTGCATGTGTAAGGCTCTGCCTTTAATACCCAGTACCACCAAAGAAAAGAATTCTTTTAAACAGAATCTCCAACTAAACAGAGGTAATTTTGAATATGAGTTGCTCTGCTGTTCCCATCTCTCTTGTCATCAGAATATCAGTAATTGTGGGTCTGATTTGTGCTTGTAGGAGAGCCAAAGGTAAATAAGTCTCTTTTCAGTTCTAAATTGGCCCAGTTCCAAATTCGAAAGGATTGAAGAAGAGAAAAATGAAAGAATGAAGGAAATAAATTTAAGAGGTATTTCTGAAATGGAGGCAAAGACTTAATTTTGGATATTTTATCTTTTAGTGCTATGCTTCCCATTTAATTCTGTTTCTCTACTGATATTACCTATTTTTATTCACTACAAGCATGTTTTCCTTCATTAAACATGGTTATAGTAACTACCTTAAAATTCTTTTCTGGTAAAGGTATCTGAATGATCTCAAAATTAGCCTCCATTGTTTATCTTTTCTTTACAGAATGTCAGTTGTTTTGGTTTGGTTTCTTTTGGCCTCTCATATGTTGAGTAATTTTACATCAAGCCCTGAACATTGTAAATGTTTGTGTTGTGTATTTTGTTATATTCTTCTGAAGAATGCTGAGTCCTTAATTTACATTAGTTGACATTTAACTTTATTGGACTTGACTTATAAATTCTCCTGGGCAGCAACTCAAATCTCAATCCAGTTCCGTTAGATTGAGCTGGAGACTCTACTGCACATAGTTCAAGGAATGAACCCAAGATTTAGGTGGACAATATACACAGAATTTAAGACATTACTTATTTTTCTCTGACTGTCCTTTGATTTCCACTCTTACTTTCCAGCATCTGTAGTTGCTGTTTCTGTGGTGTCATCTGATTCTTCAGCCAGAAAGACTGCGGCTTTCTATCAGCCCCAACAGCCCTAAAGAAGGGACACTCACCTTGTACTAGTCTCTTTTTCCAAGTTTCAGCTTCTCTCCAGAATTTGCCTGGGTTTTGTTCAGTCTTCAGGACCTTCAGGCAGTTTTTTATGTTTTTTTGAAACTTTATAGTTGTTAACTGCTAGATTGGTTCATGGGGACTTATTCCATCGTACAGGAACTAAAACTCTGAGAGTGAGACTTAGCAGTGAGAAAATGTGGTCGGAGTAAGGCAGTCTTGTAAAGGCAAAGAACTAACCAAATTGTTAACCCTGCAGGTGTGAATGACTAAAGAATACTGCTGACCACATCTTTCTCAGAAGCTTTTAGAGCCGTGGCTTATTTTGCAGATCATCATGTATGTAACAGTGATTCCTTCTGTCATTTTGGGAAAGCTGCCACTGAATCAACACTGCTATACTTTCTCCATGAGGATTTGGTACCTAATACCCCTGCCATTAGTATTAAATTAAAAAATTCTAGATCTTCTTGTTAGATGACCCACTTCTGAAAAAAGCTTATTGAGAACTACATTAGCCTGGACTCAACTGAATATGATTAACAGGATCCTGGATATATTGCTGGGGGTCATGGTGTACTCCTGTAATCCCAGCTACTCAGGAGGTTAAATCAGTAGAATGGCAAGTTCAAGCTCAGCCTGGGCAATTTAATGAGACCCTGTCTCAAAATAAAAAGGGCTGGGAATGTGGCTCAATGGTAAAGTGTTCCTGGGTTGGATCTACACAACACCCCACACACACCCCACAAAAAGGAACTCTAGATGTTAATGACAGCAAGATTGTCCTGTCCTTCCACTCTTGTCTGGTACAGGATTAACTGGAATCCTGAATGTGTTCAAGCCTGTTGTACATGGACTCCCAGTCTTGATCCTAGCTTTCATTGTGTCTCAAATGAATAAGAGACTAGTTGCTTCGTCTTTGAGGTTTAGTTTTTCCTGTACACAGAGCCAACACTATTTACCAGATTCCCTCTTAATAAAGTTGAGAAAATAAACAGCCCCAGCTTCTGGGGAAGTTGAAGTTTAAAGAGAGAAAATGCACATTTTAAAAACTACCTTCCAAAATGATCATTGTCATTGTTTAGTTCTGAGCAATAGTAATCATTGTATATTCAATGAGGAAAGACTGTGGTCTGAATAGTGTCTTGAAGAGTCTCTGCCTTACTGCAAGTTCATTGAAAGCAAATCTACTTGTGGGGAAGTGCACAGGTCCCCTTTGCCATAACCAACTCCTGGATAGTTATTTGTGCTCCCAGGACACTGCAGTGGAATTGATAGACCTATACAGAATGAGTATATAGTTTGGGGACTTGGTTACAACACCCTAATTTATGCCAGATACAAGTCTAGGGAAATTTTTAAGTGCAGTGCCTCAAGGGACACACAGAGGAGACTCTACCTCTATACTGGTTCCTGGCAGTGCCTCCCTCATGGAAACATGGCAGACCTATATCAGGGTCCTTGTCAGGGAAGAGGCAGGTCCTCATTGTGTTTGTGAGCACTTGCCATTTGTATATCATTTTTGTTCTGTGTGCAAGTCGGAAGCGGAGAGAACAGGTGACAACTAAACTGGACTGGAGATAGCATTTGCCACCTGCCTTCTCTTTTTATCCTTAAGACTACCTTGATTCTGTATTTCTACCACCTTTAGAGAATGATCTCATGTGAATGATTCCCTTGTACTATTCTATTCCTCATACGGTTCATAATCCTCATTACTTTTACAGGTAATCATTTTGCCATTAGCATCTGTATGATATAAAAAGGAACCAAATAACTCATAGGGAGCTTTGGGGTAACATTTGTGGACTTGAGTTATAATGAACTAAGGGTACTGCATATTTATATCCATTTAAGCTAAAGATTTTGAAGATTTTTGTAAATCAGTGTCACTAAAAGAGTGTGGCTAGGGCCACACCTTCATATAAAATTATGTCAATCTGAACAGAGCTTGCACTTTTGAAAAAGCAGTATATTAAAGGTTATGGCCTTGGCCATTTGATGGTTTGAGAGAGAGCCAGAAAAAGAGTTCCAAGCTCCTACTGATCTCTTGCCATAAGTAACTGTTGTCATCATTAACAGTTCTCTGTAACCTCTCCTCCCACGTCAGTGTCCTGTGGAGGCTATTATTCCCTAACTGCTTGTGTGGGTAGAGAAAAGGCCATTGACAAAAGGAAAATGCAATATGTTTGTTCATAACCAGCTGAGTATGAGAGCATCTGTGGAGGCTGGGAATGTGCCATACTTTGTATGGTGAGCGCAGATATTGTTGGCTGTGGGGGTGGTCAGCAACCTGAGGAATGATGGGGGCTATACTTCGCTATGAGTCTTACTCCCTATTGGATTACAGCTCCTAGGAATGTCTGGCTCAGCAAAGGAAATGGAGGATAGTGTGAGCAAAGACAGAAGATTGATTTCCCAGTTTTGTTTCCTCTCATCAGAGTGCCTGCAAGAAAGTAATGTCTCTGAATCTCAGGTTCTCTAGAGAAGAATCAATTCTCTGATGATCGTCAGATTGGGTTCCACATGTCTAATGGAGGTAGCAACTCTTCAGCCTCAGCTGACCATTGTCCTAATGTAGGCAGATCTTTATTTTTCCAGACAAGCAAAATCTGGTTTTTGTATACAGTCTTCAGATCTTTAAACTGCAGATTAATTTTAATGTCTATGAAACAGTAAAGGGACCAAATACATTTGTGGCTATTTTTCAGTCTCTGGTCCATTAGTTTATAACCTAAACTAGATAGAAAATTTCAAGATTGTTTAGTTTTCACACATGTTCCAGTTATTTGGAAATATCTGCTTGACTGAGCTCAGAACTTAGTATGTTAAAGGACAGCTGTGCTGTGGCACCTCATACACTGACCTGGTGAGAGGTTAGATAATTTCTAAGTCTCTTACAGCCCTGGATTTCTGAGAAAGATCATGGTACAGGCTGAGATCCTAACAGGGTCATCAGTGGTGCCTACTGGGACCTATCTAGATGAAGCTCCTGGGCAGCTTGATCTGGAGCAAGAGGAACAATGACCTATCTGTGACCAAGTGGCTAGGTCTTCTTCTAGACCTGTTGCAACAGAAAAATACCTTACCTAATTAAAAGGCTATTTAAAACCATTTGTTTGTATTTGTAAATTATTTTGTTTTCTTTCCCACCTTTGCTTCCTAGTAAAGCTTCTTTCTTAGAATCACAGCTTTGTTCCAGCTAAATTAAGATATGAGAGATTTGTAGATAATAATGCCAAGAGACTTAACATGTCAGGGTTTTCTTGGAGGTGGAAGGGGGATAATAACAGGATTAGATCTGACTTTACTTTCTATTTAAGAAATCAGAGGTATGAATAGGTATCCAGCATGACAAGTCCTTTCTGTTCTATTTCATTATATTTTTAAGAATTGGCCACAAACATTGGAAATTGTTTGCAAATGTACCTCACAGGTTAGCACCATGTGCTGATGGGTCACAAGACCAGCAATGAGAGCATCAATTTTTGTTAGATTAAAAAACAAGTTCAAAATCAGATCACTCTAATTTCAGGCTTTGACTTCACACCTGTTGAAATCAACAAGTTCAATCTAGTTGAGGCTATGTTTTTTTCAAGAGATAATTGAGCATTCAAATAATCAGAAATTTTTTGTCATGAGAGGAAAACTTACATGTGGTGGTAATCTACACATGAATTGGATGAATGCGTTCCTTAACACAAATATTTTAATGTGCTAATTTTTGTAACAAAACTCTTACTGCCATCTACCAGAAAATTAGTTAATACAGTGTATGTCTACAATGTCAGTTGCACTCTCTTATATAACCATATGCAGGAACTCAACTTTAGAAGTGATTTGGTGAAGAAATTACTGTACTTTCAATCAATAAACCTTTGAGTCCTGCTTCCAGTTCTGCAAACTGGCCTATTATCTTGGCAAGTAACATAAGCTGTCTAGGTTTTACCTTTCTTACCTTTAAAATGGAGGTAGTTGTTTTGAAAAATAAGACACAAAATTGCTTTTTAAACTTTAATATGCAAAATTAATTTCCACTTGTTAGTCCATTTCTATTGTTCTAGAATTATAAAAGTTTCCAAGGAAAATGAAATCGGTGTAGCTTATGGTGAAAATAGAGAGATGTGCACATACGAGCTGAACTGGAAAGGTACAATCTAACATAAAAAATTACGCACATTTGAACTAATTCGAATGGCTCACACTTAATGATCTCCTGCTATATTGCAGCCATACTTAACGTGTAATTACATCAGCCTTATAAGTGTTATCTTCATTCTATGAAAAAATTGGTTTCTATTCACTTCTATGTTCTAGACACTATTCCAAAAGATTTATATATTTTAACTCATTTCATCCTCAAATACCCTAAGATATATACTGTTGTTATTCTAATTTTTCAGATAAAATTTATTCACAGAAATTAAATGTTTTCCAGTCCTTTTCCATATGGTGGCACACAGAAAAATTGTAATACTTATTTGGCATTCTGAAATAAAAACTTGAGACTTGGGGCATCTCTGTGGGGCTTGGAGAAAAATTCAATGTATCTCCATTAGTGATATGTCCAACTGGAATTATTCAGTGCGGATCCAGAAAGTTAAATGGGATATGGTCACCCCAGACTACTATCTGGCAATGGGTACTAGCTATATTATGCAACAAGGTAATAAGCAGTATGTTCAAAGAATCTTGGAGTCATTACACCCTTCAAGTATAATTTCAAATGTCTTAAAATGTTGAGTAGTTAAAAAATTGCTCCATTTTATCGTAAAAAATTATAGCCAACATTTTATGGTATACCTTCAGTCTATCCATGACTGGGACACTTTAGGGTTAAATTACTTGCAAGGCAAATGGTTAATGAGCAGTTAAGTGAATTATTTAGGACTGCCTAATTCTAAAGGCTTCTTCCAGCTTCTGGTTAGTTACTGTTACCCTTCTGAAGCACCAGACTGTGTGACGAGTCCATTTATCCTTAGAGTATTTGATTATTTGAAATTTATCCTGCAGACCATTCTTGTTAACCATGATCTTCAATTCATCTTGCCCCTACCCCATTCTCCAACAGTTTTGGAACTGGCATTTCATATTTCCTGATATGCTGTACACATTCTGTAATGAAATAGCTGGGTGGGTGGGACAAGTGAAGAGTCTGTGAATTGATGGATAGCAGACTGCCCCTGGGATCAGGAGACATCTACTTGGGCTTTCTTTGGGCCTCTGCTTTCCTGCCTCCATCAGAAGGTGAGTCCAGGCAAAGTGTGCACTCACAGCTCAACCTGCTGTGTACTATAAAGAGGTAATAGATTATGATAAGGGCTACTTAAACTATCACTTATTCCCTAAATGCAGCAGTAACTAGGCGATTCTGTTCACCTTAACAAGAAACACCTCAGAGGAGAAGCAATGTACCTACATGTGTTTTAAAGAACCCACTACTCTTGCAAGTGAATAGTCTGTCAACTGAAATTGATGTAGGAATTATTTACTTGAACCCCATTTTTCTAAATGAAGCTTTAATTTTACCTAATGATGTCTTATCTAATTTCCAAGTCCACCCCGTTGAATTTGAATTTCACACTCCAGGTTTCCTGAGAGTGGTGAGAGCTGAAAAAGGTAGGAGATGCAGATAGTATTTTATTCCTGACTCTGTGTGGCTTGCTGCAATTGTGGTGATATGTAGCAGGACATCTGGGGCAAGGTTAGTGACCCATTGAAGTGTCCTGAGCTCTGATTAGAGAGAGCTTGGGGCCAGCAAAGCTGTCAACACACCTTTTTATTGAGAGTCTGCCTCTTAACCCCGAGAGGCCGCTTACCCTTCCAACCTCCCAGAAAAGACAGAGTGATAGCCTGAGGCCATTGCTTAGTGGAAGCCTCAAGAGCTGAAAGGACCCGAAAGGACCTCTCTCCGCCTCTCAGCAGCCATTTCATTGTAAGGCTTCTCTACTGACAGGTGAGCACGTGCTCCCCAGAGCTCCTAAGCCACAAAGACTCTCACAGGAGCACTACTCAGGGAACAGGGAAGATGCTTGAGGAAGCTCACTGGTAAGACAGGGTTATTAATTATTGTCACCATAGTTGTGCCAAGGTTTTGTTTTATGTTTGTTTGTTTTTCAGTCCATCCTGCAGGTCAGTATATATCCTCCCAAAAAACAAGAATTATGTTTGCTGTTCTCACTGTGATTTACTTCAACTCATCTCAATAAGTTTTACTCTAAAAGCTCCCCACTCTACAACTCCTTGAGGACAAAAATTATATCTTCTTATATTCTGAGAGCACATACAGCATCTGACTCTTAAGTTTTTTTTAATGTACTGTGCTGAAATAGTTATAGATTTAATGGTTCAGTGTCTTAGATTTGCTTCAAAGTAAAACAGGTGGAAGTAGGAAATTGGGTGGAAGTATGGATGAAGAAAGCAAAACTAACCTTGTGATAAAAACACCTCAATGATATGTCATGGAGGTTTGTCATGGTATTCAGGTTTATATTCGTTCAGTGGTTTTCATAATAAAGTTTTATAAATTAATATCTGAATTAAGTACAGAAAAATACTGAAAATGTGGGAAAGACTGGCCAGTGTTCAAAGGGCATGTGTTTTGTAGTCATGTGACTTAAGTTCTGGTCAATGGAATCAGAAATGGTGTAAGAGTAACCCTAAGTAAGTAAGTAAGAGTAACTAAGCCTTCTTTCTTCACTGTCTCCATGTTGGATCTAGTGAAGAACTCTAAGCTCCAGGGATGGCAAACTTTTTAGAGCTTTCAATGTTGCAAACAACCTACAGGGGCATGTATGCCGTAGGTTAGCCACCACTGTGACCTAGGCAATAATGAAGCCAAGTGAAAGAGCCAGGACCTCTGCATTACTTGATGGGGCAGAACCATGCCCCCTTCTATGATCAACCTATAATAGACTATTATGTGGCTCACATATATTTAAGTACAGTATTGAATTGCTCATAATCTGACAAATCAAGTTTTTTGTTTGGTTGTTTTGTGTTTTGTTTTGGGGAGGTGGAGATGGGGGGTTGTTTGCTTGATTTAAAAAGCAGGTATCACTAGGTTGATCCTCCTGTCCCAGCCTCCCAAATGCTGAGACTACAGGCATGCACCATCAAATTTCAAAACAGTTTCGAACCTATGTACTTCAGACATGGAGGGAGATCAACTGTAATTTGACATTTTAAAAAATCTAAAACTATGAGTGAATTATCCCTGAAGCTGATAAAAATGTCCATGATAATAAAGTTAACACTTCTTGAATAACCATGTATGGTAGGTACTGTTTTAAGTGCTAATATCTGTATTGGCTCATTCATCCTTACAACAAACCTATAAGGAAGAAACCAGCTTTGTTCCAACTTTATAGAAATGGAAACAGAAAATGAGTAACTCGCTTAAGTCAAACAAATTTTAAGAGGCAGAACTAAGAGTTAAACCCATGCACTTTGGTTTCCAATCCCTGTCTGTGCTCCAGCACATGATACTGCCTCAGTAATTTGGACCTTACCATGAGAGATGAGTACTGGCGTGAAGCAACATCTGAGTACACTATGTATCATATAATTAAGCTGTACTGGACGCCCCCCGACACACACACACACATACATCTGGGGAGGAGTATGCAGAATAGGACAAGGTCCAAAATCTCCCCTCGTTAAGGGTGGCCTAGTGAGCAGAGTTTAATGATGGTGTCCTGACAGGCTTCATTCACTCACTCTGAAGGATTCTTCTCTAATTGAATTCTGTCTCCACCCAAGCTTGCCCTCTTCTGCACTTGCGACAAGGAGAAAATATTTGAGTATTTTTCATCTGATCCACTTACATCCCTTCAGTCCCCTACAGCCTCCACCTGGCCTGCTCTTCATGATCCTTCACTCGACCCTATCACAGAGCCTGTGTTCTCCCTTCCAGGCAGCCCAGGGCATGTATCAGAGCAGAGTCATGGAAATGTGGATCCACCCCTCAACTGGCCACAGTAATCAGTCACTCCTTTGCTTTCTGATCCCACTCACCTGATGCAGATGCTACCTCAACAGCCAGCAGATCTGTGAAGGAGGCACTGCCAACCATTTTGCCAGTGTTTTACCTAGGACAGTGGCTTTCAAACTATTCTATGGAGAGGCTTTAAAAGTCATCAGAAATGGGAGAAAATACAGAGAATACTAAATGCATGGGGCTCCAAATGCCCCAACCCCACTTCTATCAGAGCAGTTCCACTTGGTGCAGTCTATATCATTACATTTGGAGAAATGACCCATTCCTGAGAGAAGAGATCCTTTGGAGCATTACACTTTGACCCTTTTTATTTCTTGAACCTCTGAGATCCCAACATTCCTGTCTACCTAGAGCAGATGTGGGAAAGAAGTCCAGGTGACTCCCCCCAGTCCCAACATCTCAGTCTCCAGGCTCCAGAGCCAAAGACAATTACAGCAAAACAGCTCACTGAAGCAAGGAGCTGCTAACTGCTGCCTTCACAAGTTACATGGTACTGGATTTTCCAGTCTTTCGTGGAGTAGGTGCTAAATGAATGTAACATGACTGGATAAATGACAGAATCTCAGTCTGGAGAGTTACAGTGGAGGAGAGAGACCTGGGCACAATATTCTTTCTTTGAGAAAGGCAATTTGGCATAGGTGCTAATAGTGTGGATCCAGAATCAGACTGACTTCAAATTCTGGCTCTGCGACTTCAAACTATGTGACCTTGTCCTTATAAATATGAAAATTCTTGTAATATGAATAATTCTGTTTCTCTCTGGGGTGGTTGTGAGAATGGGTTAACACACTGATCAGAATGAATGAGTGTGAAATACCTGGTGCCTAACACATCGGCACTCAGTAAATGTTAGTTGTATCCTCATCGTTGTTTCTCTGCTTAGGGACCTCCCTGACTCTTCCAAGCAGAGCTTTTTATTCTTCTCTGAACTTTCACGGCAGTATGCTCAGAAACTGAGGAACTTTTTGTCCAAACCCCAAATCAGTGGGGACAATAAAGCAAATTTTTTGAAACCACCATACCTAGATATCCTAAATTAAACTCTCTTATTGCAGCAATTATAAGTAGGTAGCGTGCCCCCTCTCTATCATCTCTATCTATCTCTATCTCTATCTCTATCTCTATCTCTATCTCTATCTCTATCTCTGTGTCATCTCTCTCTCCTAACTCCTTGGAGGGAAGTCACACTTCATTCATCTTTGTTTCCCAAGGGCCTGATTCGTAGTAAGTGTTCACTGCAGTCAGAATGAATGAGTAAGCAGTGTTGATACTTGCCTGGGTTCAGGGATAATCCTGACAATTTCCTCCTGGCCTTCCTATCTGCTTGGCTTCTCAGAGACTCAGCTCCTCGGTTTGATGAAGATGAGGATGAAGTGAAGAGTCTGGACTGGGTCCAGGGAGTCTGTGGTACCTGTGGCTAAGACCCTGTGGGAACTGACAGTAGCAGAGGACAGCACTTGCCACACTCCGGGGACTGAGCTGGCGCCTGCCACTCATTTTCAGTTGAATGGAGGTATATTCTGGTTAGTCCTATTTTTACATAGAAGGGCACCAGGTTTAAACAGTTTCCCAAGCTCACATAGCTGATGCACCTGAGGTAGAATCCCAATCTTCATCTGACTTGTAAGCTCTTTTCATGGTCCTTGCTGCCTCTTAGTGAAGCAAGCCAACTCTGCACTCCATCCCAGCTCCGTGTTCCACCCACTGCCCCATCACTCCTCTGTGCCTCTCCACCTTGCTCTTGTCTCTATTCTTCCATAGTAGTCGCTCTACTATTATCTTTTTCCTAAGTTGGCTTATTTATCACTTGGCTATGTCTCCTTATTAATGTAACCAAAGCTTTAAACATTATCCATCCCCACTGCCTCATTTGCCAGCACGGTGCTGAGCACTTATGGGCATGGCAATTAGACTGAGCTCAAAGGGGCCATAACATCTGCATCTTCAGCTGCTTTCATGGGGTAATGGCACGGAGAGTAAAGGATGTGAGATGCTGCTATGCAGGGTAGCATGTGGTATATGGAGAAGGAACAGGACGGGTTGGGCAGATGAAACTGCCAGCAGGCACTTCTGCACTGGTACTCAGCCTTAACCCCAAACAACCTGCTCATGACTTGGGGCTATGACCCTCTAGAAAGGCCGTATGTTTGTTTCTGGCTAAACAGACCTTTCTATTTTGTTCACATGACTGGTGTCAACAGCATCTGTCACCATTTACTGAGTGTGTACCATGTGCTTCACATGAATCTCACTCTTCAAAATAATCCCATGTGCTAAGTACTAATATACTGTATTTTAAGGGTGGAGACACTGAACCCGGAGAATGTAAGTAATACTAGAGCTCACACAGCTAGCAAGCAACAGAACAGGAGAAAGGTCAGGAAGACTTGAAAATGAAGGAAGAGGAATCATGATGAAGGACAGCTATTGTCAGAGTAGACCTCTCAAATCTGCCCCTCTTTGGGCATCTTCCCAAGTGAGCTGGCCGAGAGTGGGAGCAGGTGGATGCCCCTGATAGCTCACTTCATGGTCTGGCTGGGAAAGAAAGTTCTCCAGGTCCCAAGGATTTACACTTGGATTCTGTCCTAACCTTCCAAGGAGACTTCAAAATTGACAGAGGCTTCCCAGAGACTGGGGCTTTATCTTAGGAAAAGGGCACACACCATCATGCTTTGTATTTCTAGGGCAAATATACTGCACCTTGAGACCCTCTAAAAGGATGCCTGCCAAACTACCTCTTCTTTTCTGGTACATTTCTGCAACTCTCTTACTTCTTTTTTCTCTTACTCTGAAGACTTTCTGACCCAACCCTTCTGTCTAGAGTCTCTCCAACAAATATTCCAAGACAGTTCCATCTGAACTGTAACACAAAGCCAGTTCTCAAGGAAACAAGGCTAAGATTTCATCAGTTACCCAGGAGTTGACACCTCCATCCCAGAGCCTCCTAGAACCCAGCATTGATCCAGTTCACAGATTTGGAATATTCTAGGTACCTCAGAGAAATCTATCCCAAGCGTCTAGTTAAAAATCTTTGATAAAACATAGGCTTTTTATATCTATGTATGTATATATGTATATATAAAATAGATAGCTATACTACTAATCTCTATTAGTTTATTCAAAAGAACAGTTTGTGTTTTCATTGTTTGATTGTTTGATCATTTTTCATGCTTAACTCTTATAACCTGAACAACTACTTGTAAGATAACAATATGCAATATATTAATTAGCGTTAATTTCTTACTACTTTTTGAAATTCTGTACCATTTCTATTCTTTGTTCTGTTTTGCTTTTTTAAAATAAAAAAAAATAGAAGAACATTGCCCTCATTAGAAAAAAAAAGTTTTTGAACCATAATAGTTTAGTCTGATTAATACTGCAGAGGCAAGTAATAAAGCAAGTGTTAGTGGAGACTGGCTATGCTCAGTGGCCCAGAAATCCTCACACCTCACCACACGTGTTTTCTTCTCTACCACCCTTGATCCCATTCTGTCCCAAACAAACAAGCTAGTTCCCAATGTGTCTGCCTGAAACAGCAAAGGAGTGCTCCCTGGATCCTTTGTGTGACATTACCAGGAACATGGTGGAACTGGAAGGACATCGGAGACTATTTATTCAACAAATATTTACTCAGCACATAGATTGTGCCAGACACTGAAGTCATAGAGATAGGACAGATGAAAGATTTCTGCTCTCTTGGAGTTTCTGATCAAGAAGAGAGACAGAAAATAAACACAAATTTATCACTTATGAAATGAAAAGAATTACCAAGGAGGCAGAGCAGAGCAGAGTATAAAGAGTGCTCCAGTCGGGTAGAGGTTCAACATCTTCAATAGGCTGGTTAGGAACAGCCTCAGTGAGGGGGCAGTATGTGAGCAAAGCACTGCAGGAGAAAGAGAAAGGAAACTAGCTATCAAGGAAGAGCATTCTATGCAGAAGGAAGAGCAGATGCAAAGGATGTGAGGCAGGGTATGCCTCAGCTGTTGAATAGCGGGGAGGCTCCTGTGGCTAGAAAGGAGGGCAGCAGGAGAAGAGGTGACAGAGGTGGTGGATGTCTGGATGGTGTAGAATGTTGCAGACCAGCCAGTTGCCTTAAAGGGATTAGGATATTTTTGAAGGGTTTTAAGCAATGGAATGATATGTTCTGACTTATACAATAAAAGTGATTCTTCTGGTTACCTTGCAACTAGCCTGTGGGGACAGAGGTAGAGGCAGAGAGGCCCGTTAACAGATACTTATCTAGAGGGGCCTTAGAGCTCAGAAATTAAGAGTAGCTAGATGCCTGGGTTCAAATCCCCACTGTGCCCCCACTTGCTGTGTGACCTTTGGCAAGTAACCTAATCTCTGTGTCTCAGTTTTCTCATCTGTGCTCTGGAGAAAGTTTGTAACTGTTTCATTGAGTTTAACAATGATTAAATGAGTTAATAAATGTTAAATAGAACAGAGGGTGTGAAAGTTTAAACACTTGGAACAGCACATAGTGAATGCCATTCTGTGTTTGACGTTACTGTTTTTACCATTGTTCTCTGAGTGAGAGATGATGATAGATCAGGTTGGAGTGGAAGATAAGTGGTCACACATGGAGAATGTCTTGAAAGTAAAGCAAATAGCCGATAGCGTGGATGTGTAGAATGAAAAGAGAGAGACCTCTAATCTTTTACCTTTAGTTACAGATAAGAATATAGCACAGCTGAGGCCAGCATTATTAAAAGCATGTTTTAAAGTATACTTGTTGCTGAACTGTTTAACAGAAATTAAAATTTAAAAATAAGGCCACTCATGACGTAACATATAAAAATCCCTACGAGTTTAACTATTTTCACTTTTATCTATTTCCTTTAATCCTTATCTTTATTCACACATTATTTTTGAAATCTATTTTATTATTTCCAGTTTTACTGAGGTTTAATTAACAAATATAAGTTGTATATATTTAAAGTGTACCATGTGATAGTTACACATATACATTATAAAATGATTACTGTAATCAAGCTAATAACATACCCATCACTTCACATAGCTTATTTTTCCCTTGCCAATCACCTCCTTTTTTTGTTTTTCATGGGACTTTTTTGTATGTGGGTGAGCACATTTAAGATCTACTCTCTCAGCAATTCGAGTATAGTCCCTTACTATTAACTATAGATGCCACGCTGTCAATCTGACTACCAAAGTTACTGATCTTTACAACCTTTTTAAGAAACCTATTTCTCTAACCCCTTAGCCCCTAGAAACCTCCTACTCTTTGTTTCTGTTTGACTTCTCTAGATTCTGCAGGTAAGTGAGATCATACAGTATTTGTCTTTTTGTGGCCTGACTTATTTCACTTAGCATAATGCCCTCTAGGTTCATCATGTTGTCATAAATGGCAGAATTCCAATTTTGGCTATTGTGAATAAAGCTGAAGAGAGTTTCTGCACAGCAAAGGCAATAATCAACAAAATGAAAGGGCAACCTATAGGATGGGACAAAATATTTGAAAACCATGTATCTGATAAGGGGTTAATACTAAAAATATACTGGTGAATTCACATAACTCAACAATAAAAAACCAAATAACCTAATTTTAAAATGAGCAAAAGGCATATGAATAGCCAACAGAAGTGTGAAAATGTGCTTAAAATTACCAATCATTATATAGATATAATGTGAAATAAAGATCAAAGTGCTATCACCTCGCATCTATTAAGATAGTTATTATAAAAACTCAAATGATAATAAGTATTGAGGAGGATGCACAGAAAAGGAACCCTTGTACCCTGTTGATGAGATTGTAAATTGATCAGTAATTATGGAAAACTGTATGGAAAGTCTGTAGAAAATTTAAAATAGAACTACTGTATAAGCCAGCAATCCCATTTCTGGGTATATATCCAGATGAAATGAAATCAGGATCTCAAGGAGATGTCTGTCCTCTTGTGACCACTGCAGCATTGTTCATAATAGCATGCATGATTCTTATATAATTATAACTGCATTAACATAGTTTTATGTTCTGCAAAAGAGAAGCATGTGGTACTTCATGACTGTAGTAAGGGTTCATTGCCTAAATGTTAAGGAAATGAATGTGGTCCATACCATTTATCCTCCAGGATATAAACAGAGCTCAAAATTTCCATTTTAAGAGGAAGTAGCATGCAATCCTGAATTCAGCTGCTAAAAACAGAGCAGCAGATGCAGAGAATCATTCATTTCATTTATTTACTCTGAAAATTTTGTATTAAGAGGTCCTATTTTTGAGCACCTAGATAAGTAGATTGATGAAGAAATCAGGCTTTATAGCAAGGAGATCATAGTGTTATGAAGATAGATCATACTGTTATAATTGGTTTTTATTTTTAAAAGCTATACTTGGGGTATATGTGTACAAGTTACCCTGAAAGCACATGGAAAATATACTTAACTCATAAAAGGAGGGAGCCTTCTAAAGACAGGAGATAACTGGACAGTTGAAGCTTATTTTCTATATGCTTTTCTTTTTTTAAATTTTAAAGAGAGAAAAACAAAACAAAAAATACAAGAAAAACAAGAAACAAAAGAGACAAATAAGCAACAGTAAAAAACCTAAAACAATAACAATATAGGTTTTCAAATCAAGGTGGTAGAACTTAACAAAGGTGGTTATTTTGCGTAGTTATCTTCAAAAGAGTTACTCAGATTACCAGATATAGACATGCAAAATTGATCTAATACTATGAGTGTTGACTGTTTTATTCCAAAATGAATAGAATTTGTAGTACAATTATCTTAACTATTTTAAGTGTATATATACAAATTTATATCTTTTTTCTTTTCCCTTCTTTCTTTTCTCCTTTTCCCTACCTGAGTTCTTTTTCACTTTTGAGCAGTTTCCTACCCTTTCACAATATTTTTTGAAGATTTTGGATCTGATTTACTCTTTCAGTGTCTTACACTAGGAAGACAATATGGTATTTTCACACGTGAATTTGATTTATTTCATTTATGCATGTTGTCTCAAGTCTCATTCATTTACCTATAAAAGACTCAATGTGATCTTTCTTTATAGTTGAGTAGTGTTTCATTGTATAAAAATATCACATTTTTTTTATCTATTCCTCAGTTGATGGGCATTTGGATTGTTTCCAAGATTTGGCTATTATGAATTGTGCTGCTATAAACATGAGTGCACGTATATCATTGTGGTATGATGTTTTCAATTCTTCTGGGAAAATGCCCAGAAGTGGGATAGCTGGGTCAAATGGGACCTTCAACCCCAGCTTTTTGAGGAAGCTCCACACTGATTTCCACAGTCGTTGCACAGTCTACACTCCCACCAACAGTGAAGAAGAGTTCCTTTTTCCCCACAGCCTCTCCAGCATTTGTTATTGGTGGTTTTCTTGATTCCGACCATTCTTTCTGGAGTGAAATGGAATCTCAGCATTGTTTCAATTTGCATTTCTCTGATGATCAATGATGCTGGACATTTTTTCATATATTTATTTGCCATTTGTATTTCTTCGGCTGAGAAGTGTGTATTCAACTCAGATGCCCATTTTTGGATTGAGGCTTTGAATTTTGGGGGCCTCATTTTTTTACTTCTTTATATGTTCTAGATAGAAGTCCTTTGTCTGAGGGACAGTTGAGTAAGATTTTTTCCCAGCTCATGGGTTTTCTTTTCACTCTGTTGGAGATTTCTTTTGACATGCAAAAACTTTTTAATAAGACAAGATCCCAGTTGTTGACTGGGAAGTACTTCCTGTACAGTTTGATTTTTGTTCATGAATTCTCTGCCTACCCCTATGTCTTTAAGATTTCTACCTACTTTGTCTTCCAGCAGATTTAGTGTTTCTGTTTTAATATTTAGATCTTTGATCTATTTTGACTTTAGTTTAGTGCATGGTGATAGGCATGGGTCTAGTTTTAGTTTTTGGCATATGGAAAGCCAGTTTTTCCAGCACTACTTATTAAAGAGACTGTCTTTCTTCCAGTGAACATGTTTGGCCCCTTTGTCAAAGATAAGGTGGCTGAGTGTGTTTGTAGTTGTGGCTGTATCTTCTAATCTATTCCATTGATCTTTAGATCTATTATTATGGCAGTAACATTCTGACTTTATCACAGTAGCTTTGTAGTATAACTTCAAGTCAGGAATTGTGATGCCTTCTGCCTTGCCTTTGTTGTCCAGAATTGCCTTTGCCATTCTAGATCTCTTCTGGTTCCAAATGAATTTTAGGAATGATCTCTCCAGATCTGTGAAGTATGCTAAAAGTATTTTTATTGGAATTGCATTAAATCTGTATGACAATTTTGGGAGTATGGTCATTTTCACAATGTTTGTTCTTCCTTTCCATGAACAAGGAATGTCTTTAAATTTTCTGAGATCCTCTTCGATTTCTTTTTTTTCAAAGTACTATAATTTTCACTGTATAGATCTTTTACTCCCTTTGTTAAATTGATTCTTAAGTATTTCATTTTTTTGGATGCTATTGTGAAGAGTGTAGTTTTACTTATTTCTCTCTCAGTGAGTTTGTTGTTTGTGTACAGGAATGCTATTGATTTTTGAATGTTGACTTTGTACCCAGCTACATTACTGAATTTGGTTATTCCATCTAGGAGTCTTTCAATGGAGTTTTGAGGGTCTGCTATGTAGAGTATCATGTCATTGCAAATAATGATAACTTAACTTCTTCCTTTCCTATCCTTATTCCTTTTATTTCTCTCTCTTGTCTAATTGCTCTGGCTAATCTTTCCAGCACTATATTGAATAGGAATAGTGATAGCAGACAGCCTTGTCTTGTTCCTGATTTTAGAGTGAAAGCTTTCAGTTTTTGACCTTTCAATGTGATGCTGGATGTTGATTTATCATAGATGGCTTTTATCAGACTGAGGTAAAAACCATCTACTCTGATTTTCTGTAGGGTTCTTATCATGAATGAGTGTTGGGCTTTATCAAAAGCTCTTTCTGCATCTATTGAGATGATGATGTGATTCTTATCTTTGGCTCTATTGAAATGGTGTATTATGTTTATTGATTTGTGTGTGTTGAACCATCCCTACATTCCTAGGATGAATCCCACTTGGTTGTGGTGTACAATCTTCTTGATGACTTGCCGCGTTCTGTTTGCCAGTATTTTATTGAGAATTTTTGCATCAATGTTATAATGGAGATTGGCCTGTAGTTCTCTTTTTTGGTTGGCTCTTTCTCTGATTTTTGTATTAGGGTAGTACTTGCTTCCAGGAATGAGTTAGGGAGAATTGCTTCCCTTTTAATTTCACCGAAGAGTTTGAGGAGTGTTGGCAGTAAGTCTTGCTTGAATTTCTTGTAGAATTCAGCTGTGAATGAATCAGGACCTGGACTTTTCTTTGTTGGTAAAATTCTAATTACATTTTCAATTTCATTAACTGAAATTGGGTTATTCAGCAGTTTTACACTTCTTGATCTAGCTTTGGTAATTCATATGTTTCTAGAAATCTGCCCATTTCTTCTGTGTTATTGAACTTGTGAAAGTAAAGGTTTTCGAAGTAGGTATTGATGATCTTCTATATTTCCACAGGGTCTGTAGTGATTTCACCCTTTTCATTCCTTATTTCATGAATTTGAGTTTTTTCTTTCCTTTTTTAAATAAGGTTGTCTAGGGACTTATCAGTTTGATTTATCCTTTCAAAGAATCAACTCTTTCATTAATTATTTATATTATTTCCTTAGTTTCAACTGCATTAATTTCTTCTCTGATCTTTATAATCCTCTCTTCCTTTGGCTTTGGGCTTGATTTGCTCTTCTTTTTCTAGATGTTTGAAGTGTAACATCGGGTTATTTGTTTGTGTTCATTCTGTTTTCCTAATGTGGGAATTCACCACAATAAATTTCCCTCTGAAGGCTGCACTCATTGCATCCCACAGATTCCAGTAAGTTGTATTTATATTTTCATTTGCTTGTAGATATTGTTTAATTTCTTCTTTACTTTCCTCTGTAACCCATAGATTGTTCAGGAGTGTATTATGTAATTTACATGTGTTTGTGGCGTTTTTGCATCTTCTTTTGTCATTAATTTCCAGTTTCATGGCACTGTGATCAGATAATATGCATGGGAAAATTTCAGTTTTTTTGCATTTACTTAAGCATGTTCTATGGGTTAGTATATGGTCTATTTTAGGGGATATCCCATGTAAAGCTGAGAAGAACGTGTGTTCTGATGTTATTGGATGGAGCACCCTGAACACATCTACTAAGTTCATTTGTTCACAAGTTTGATTCAGTTCTGTCCTTTGCTGACTTTCTGTCTTGTTGATCTGTCTCTTTGTGTCAGTTTTGTGTTAAAGTCTCCTGTTATAATTGTGTTATTGCTTATTTGATTTTTCATTTGAATTAATATTTGTTTTATATAGCTGGGTGCTCCCATGTTTGGTGCATATATATTTAAGATCGTTATCTCTTCCTCTTGAAGTTTTCCCCTAACCAGTATGTAGTGACCTTCTTTATCTCTTTTGATCATTCTTGATTTGAAGTTCATATTGTCTGCAAACAGAATAGCTACACCTGCTTCTTTGGGGGTTCCTATTGCATGAAATATTATATTCCATCTTTTGACTTTCAGTCTATGAATTTCCTTTTGGGTTAGGTGGGTTTCTTGTATACAGCATATGGTTGCATGTTGTTTCTTGATCCATTCTGCTAGTCTGTTCCTTTTAATTGGTGAATTGAGGCCATTTACATTAATGGTTATGTGATATATATTGGCTTATTTTTGTCATGTTATCTTTCTGCTGTTGGTTCTTTACCTTTCCCCTCTGTTTAATTGTTTGCCCTGCTGGGTGGTTTTCTTCTGTTGGTGTTCTTAAAGCTGTAGTTATTTTTATGTCTATCTAGAATATCTTTCAGTACTCCTTGTAGAGTTGGTTTGGTGGTCATGAAGTTCTTCAGCTGCTCTTCTTCATGGAAGTATCTTATTTCTCCATTGATTTTGAAGGATAGTTTTTCAGTGTACATCAATCTGGGTTGGAAGTCATTTTCCTTTAGGATTTGAAATATTTAACTCCATGCTCTTCTTGACTTGATTGTGTTGAGAAGTCTGCTGTAATGCTGATGGGCTTTCCTTTATAGGTGATTTGTTTCTTTTCTCTAACAGCTTTTAATATTTGGTTCTTATGTTGAATTTCTGGGATGTTGATTATTATATGTCTCGGTGTATATTTATTTTGGTCATGGCTAATTGGAGTTCTATAGACTTCACTTATCTGTATATCTGTTTCTTTTCCATGTTTGGGAAATTTTCTGTTATTATTTCTGTAAATAGTCTTTTTATATCATTTGTTTTGTCACCTCCTTTTTGTTTATACCTATCAATCTTACATTGTTTTTCTTTGCATCATCTTGCAACTGTTGAACTGTTATTTCCTGATTCCATCTTATTTTTAAAAGATCTTTCCTTTCCTGTTCACTAGCTGCAATCTTGTCTCCGAGGTCTGAAAGTCTATCTTCACATTCATTCAGGTGGTTTTGCCACCTTTCAATGGAATTTTTGATTTCCTGAATATCTCTTTGAATCTATTTCATGCATTCTAATTCTTTCTTACATTGTTCATTCAAGGTTTCCATCATTTTGCAATGCTCCTCTATTTTTTTAAACTATGTCTTCTTTAGATGTGTTCAGCATTTCTTTCATTACATTTATCATTTCTTGTTTTACCTGGGAGATTGTTTCTCATCTGATTTCCTTTACAGCTTTATTGAGTTGTTTCTCTACTTCAGTTGCTATCATTTCAGAAGTTTCAGGTGTGTGACTTATACTTTATTCTGTGTCCATGTATCCTAGGCTTCTTTGGGATGGGTTGGAGGTTTGAGATTGTATTTTGCTCTTTTGTCTTGTCATTTTCCTTTATTCCCCTGGGGCAACTGAACGCAAAGTCTCAGTTGTTTCCTGGGTTGAGGATGGTTGTCTGTGCTGGAGGGGGTTTCCCCAGCTGAGTGGTGATTGTTAGGCAGGCCTTACCAGGTCCTGAGCGGCAATCAGAGACTCCCCAAATGGGTAAACTACACTGGGTGGATCTTCAGCATGCTCCATGCAGTGCACCAAGGCTCTCTGGATGATTGGGGTTGTTGGGTGGGGCCCTACCAGGTCCCAAATGGCCACCAAGGCTGCATGGCTAGGTGGAGAACACTGTGCAGGCCTTCAGCTCATGCCACATGGCACACTGATGCTTCATGGCTGCTTGGTTTCACTGGGCAGGACCCTACCAGGACCCGAGTGGTGAACCTGAAGCTCCCCGGATGCTTGGGGTCACTGGGCAGAGCCCTACCAGGTTCCAAGTGGTGCACCCAAAGCTCCCCGACTGCTTGGGGTTGATGGGCAGGACCTTACCAGGTTCCAAGCAGTGCACAAAGACTGCATGACTAGGTGGGGCATACTGTGCAGGCCTTCAGCTCACACCACATGCTGCACTAGAACTTCCTGGCTGCTTGGGGTCACTGGGTGGGGGGGGCCCTACCAGGACCCAAACATTGCACCAGACTCCCTGGCTGCTTGGGGTTGCTGGTCAGGGTCCTACCAGGTTCCAAGCAGTACACCAAGGCTGCACAGCTAGATGGAGTACAATGTACAGGCCTTCAGCTTGTGCTACGCATTACACCGATGCTCCCCGACTGCTTGGGATCACTGGGCAGGGCCCTACCAGGCCCCAAGTGGTGCACCGAAACTCCCTGGCTGCTTGGGGTCACTGGGCAGGGCCTTTAATATACTTTTGATAGGACACGGAAGAGACTTAGCTCAACTGGTGGTCACCCCCCAGTGACTTGTGTTACTGATTGTCCTAGCTACCTTTCCCACTAGACTATGGGTGTATCTCTAATCTCCACTGTTATTCAGATGTCCAGCACAAGATATACATTTGTTTAGTAAGTACAATGTATCCTAAAAAATGACCTGTACAATCATTTCACATAAGCACACTGGCTTTATTGGTCTTTTATTGGGGATATGTTGGGGTGGGGGGTAAAAAGAATTTTTCCTGATTTTCAGAGGGATCATGTTTCTCATCCAAAGTTTTGATAATAGTGATAATAGAAGGTCAGGAGACTAAATCTGTCTTTGGTATTCCAAGGAGCAACAGTTCAATACATAGAATTAGACAAACATTGGTTAAACTGGGGAAGGGAAGGTTAGGAAGCCGCTGTAAGAAGTTAGGTCATTGGCAATGTGCGTTCAAAGGAGACAGTGTGGCCCCAGCCCCTTTCTCTTCTTCTCCTTCACTCCACAACTATGAGGCAAGCAGTTTCACTCCACCATACACTTCTGCCTCGTCACCCATCTAAAAGCAGAGAGGCCAACTGGTCATCAACTGAAACTCCCCAAACCCTGAGCCAAAATAAACCTTTTCTCTTCATAAATTGATCATCACAAGTATTTATTATAACAATGTGAAGCTAACACAAGTATGCACAGCTATTAAATGAATTTATAGCTTATAAGCATTTACTTAACCAGTCTTCCACTGGTAAAGATTTAAGACCAGTGAAAATGAAAGTGGCTGCAGATACCAGGATGGCCTGCCTGCCCTACATCACTATGCTAGTAATCATCACCCTCCCCTTTGGCTCTTGTCATATCTTGGTCTCAGCTTCTGAAGATGAGGGGCTCTAAGACACTAAAGCTGGGCTCACACCTATAGTGGTTATAGTCTTGGTACCTGCTTCTTTCCTGGGGTGGTGGTGATCAGGTCTGGCCTGGTTTTGAAGATATTCTTGTCTAGGCCCTAAGAGCTGATAAGCTATGAATCATGTATTTAATGATCTGCCCCCTTTGTGAGATTCTCTTTCCAAGTCGCTATTTACTTTTGCACTGTCTCACATCCCCAACACTTTTCTCTGGAGAAATTCATGCCTCATAAATCCCAGAGCTCTGTTTTGCCTTAATACTTCCCTATGCTTTTAACCAACATGGAGGACCTAGAAACATAGTTCTGTTGTGCTGTCACCTAACTTCAAACTTGGGGGTCTAACGTAGTGACAATGTCAGGGGGTGTGGTGGGGACATGGGTATTGTGGCCTGCTGGGTCCTAGCAGGTGATTTGAAATACAGATGCAAGGGGTGAAGGGAGCTTAGCTGACATCAGGTCTTCTGGATGAAGACATTCTTCAGTGATAGTTAGGGGGAGGTAGTTAGAACCTAAGCCAATAAGAATGGCCCAGTTCCTACTCCTACAGGATGTAAAGAGAGACACCTTTGGATCATGATTTAATTTTTTTGGTTGTTGTTATTTTGTTTGTTTGCTTTTTGTGTTTTGAGACAGGGTTTTGTTATGCAATTCAATCTGACTTTGAACTACTTTGTAGCCCAAGCTGGCCTTGAACTCATGGCAATCTTCCTGCTTCAGCCTCCCAAGTGCTGGGATTACATGCATGTGCCACCATGCCTGGCTCCATGGGTTAAATTCTTAATGCCACTGATTCAAGTTGGATGCCTATTAAGTGTAAAGCATTCTATTGGATGGTCTGCACTCTCCATTTTACTGCTTTTACAACACTGTAGTTTTACTTCTCTTGCTATGTTGTGCAGGTCCTTTCACTGTTACTGTCACAAACATTTGTGGTCTTTCAAGCCCTGGGAGTTTTGTTGGCAGGATCTGTAAAGTAGAGGGCAAGCCCTTGAAAGTCATTTTAAATCAGGGTAGTCACTGAAGTAGACATCCAATTAGGATGGCGCATACAATATGCTTATCCACTGTGGTCCAAATGGAAATGATCAGGGTCAGCGAAAGCCTTTTGTGGAACCACAAGGAGTGTCACACACCCATGCTCAATGGGAATAATGGCTTTGGGAGCAATTATCAGTCTAATTTCTTTTTACCTCAATGCAGATTTGATGCCAGGTAGTATATGTGTTGTACCTTTAATGGTGTTTTAATGATGAAGCGGATCAAAAGCATTTTAAATCTGAACCTGCACCATTAGTCTCCATTCCAGAAATTCACTGTAATTACTGCAGCTGCTTCCTCCAGCCCTGCAATAGTTGTGAGTTCCTGTGAGCGGATCTGCACTGTTTATCAAGATCAGCACAGACCCAGGTCTGATGCAGCTTTCAGGAGGTAGTTGCTGAAAGTGGAGAAAGACAGAGTGGAGTAGTAGAGGGAGAGACAGTGGAAAGGAGAGAAAAGCTGTCTGTCATTCAGAGCCTGGAACGTTAAGATAGCTCAGCCTGCATCCTCTCCTCTGTCCTCAGAGAGAGAGAGATCTGGACTTACAGAGAGAAATACAAGTTGCTATAATAATACAGTGTTCTGTTGGGTTCTGTATTGGAGATATATACAATAATATTAAGAAAGATTAAAGACATGATAATTCTCCATTCTTTTTGTTGTTGTTGTTGTTATTTTTGTTTTTTTGTTTGTTTTTGTTTTTGTTTTTTTGGTACCGGGGATTGCACTTACGACCTCACGCTTGCCAGGCAAGAGATTGTGCTGCTGAGCTAAATCCCCCACCCTATAATTCTGCATTCTATGCCATTGCATTGTGAATGTTCTGCAGGGCCAGGGGGAGGGCTGGGGAGGGATGTGACACAGGATGCCCATTTAGGCCAAATAAGTGAATCTAGATAAGCAAAGTTTTGGGGGAAGGCTCACAAAAAGAAAGATGCTGTGACATTTCCCAGGGAGGGGCGGTGTTCAGGTGGAATGGTTAATGTGCTTGCTAGTCGCCTCTTTGAATCCTTATCCCCAAGATCCATTGTCTGCCATTCTCTGTGCCATTGGAGGCTGACTATTATGGATGGCATCACCCAGCCTCGCTTGCCCTCTGGCTTTCAATTGACTGAAACTGTAGAAAAACACTGGCAGGAGATCAGTGTAGAAAGACAAAGGTCAGGGTATTTCTTCCTCCATTCCTTTCTTGCTTCTGTTACAGCTCTGGCAGTGAACACATCCTCTATTGAAAAATAGGCTCTATCTGGAGGCACTCCTCCCATAGCTCCAGATCTTAGTGGGTTCTGAGAACAGTTTCTTCTCCTGTCTGAGGATTGGGGTGGTAGACCCTGGATGCCTCAAATCCTTCATAGATCCAACCTTAATCCTGTTCATAATTCTGTGAATAGTATCTTCATTAAATGCACAGTTCCAGCTAGGTGTGCTTTCTGCCTCGTGTGGGAACCATAACTGATATAATGCAGTGTACCAGTCAAAGGTTGATGAATGTTGATCAACGCTATTTCCTTTCCCTGGACATACTGTTTTCCATTTTCCTATGCAGTAGGGTTCTTATTTGTTTCTATCCAGTGAGAGGATATATGATATTTCCAATTCTGGTCATAAAACCCCCATATCCACTTTCTTCCTCTTCCACGGTTAAGAGTGGAAGGTGCAGGTTTAAACTTGCAGTGTCTCAAGCTGGAAGAATCTTGGATCCCTGAGTCACTCACTGATTGAAAGAAAATTGCCCAACTGCATTCTACTGTGACACCAGTGAGAAGTAAGCTTTTATTGTAATTTCCCACTTGGATCCTAACAGTGGTTTGTTATAGCAATTAGGGTAAATGACCCTGACTAATGCAGTGGAGGTGTTCCACGGGAGGCCACCAGGGACAATGAAGTATCCGAGGCATAACTACAAGGAGGTATGTCATTTTCTTAGATGGCAGTAAGAGTTCATGAAGAGCATAACATTTTATTATTTTGTGAAAAGAGTGTGAGTTGAATGTTACAGTAAAGTTTAAATCCATGCTTTACTACTTCTAACCATGTGCTTTTGGGCAAGTTACTTTACCTTTTTAGATATTTTCATCTGTAAAATGGGGGGAAATGGTTATCTCCCACAGTTCTTTTGTAGGTAGGTGATTTATTCATTTAAGAACATAGCCGATACTCAATAAAAGTTCCATCTTTGTCCACTCAGCTCTGAACTATAAATCGAGTGCCTCCAGCAACTGGTAAATAATTTCAGTATGGGGAGGTGTTTCTACTTTTGAATTGCATTTCCTAATCTATAGCAGTAGAGAACAATACATATTATTCTGAGAATCCTGGAAATTGGTTTTGAGTACTGGCTGGGAAAGACGATGTCTGATAAATCTTGGACTTAGATATCTTCTCCTTCGCTGCCTTCTACAACCTCATCTCTGCTTGCACCTACCCACTGCCTATGTCAAGACAACCAAAATCAAGACTTTAGAGTCTCAGTTTCACACCTTACTTCATGAGGGAATGTGGATCCTGGGGCTAAAGTGTCTTCTGATAAAGAGAAGGGGTTCCCTATGGAAACTTGGTTCAGCATGAGGAGGGTTTAGTGCTATTCCCCTGTCCAGGGTTCAGTGCCTGGGGTATGTGAGGATCATTTTAACACCCCATAATAGATACAAAGATAGATTAGACACATACTAGCCTAAAAAGCTTATATTTTTGCAGAAAGAAAAGTGATTTATGCTCATAAATAATTATAAGACACACCAGAAATGTGATAAATAGGCAAAGTAAAAAGTGGTATGGATTTAGAGGGTTGGAAACTACTTCCAGATGGAAGGCTCATGGAGTATTTAAAGCCATCATGAAGGTGGGGCAGGATTCGAACCCATGGTGTAGGAGATGGCATAACATGGGAAAATGCGAAATGCTATAAGGAAGTGGTGACTACAGCACAGCTGCCAGAGGGGAAGTGAGGGAAATGGTTTTAGAAATGTCACCAGAGGACAGACTGCCAAAGCCTGAATTCTAGACCGAGACCTTCTGATGAGGGCAGGCGCGGGTCATTAGAGGCTTCATTGGGAAGCTGTGGGCTGCACAATGGAGGCAAAGGAAGATGGAGACAAGGTGTAGGCCCGTGAGAAGGCTGCAGCCATCTAGGTAAGCCTTACAAGAGGCTGGGCGAGGGCAGAGATTGTGAGAGTGCAGGGATTCTGGGGAGAACCATGCAGGGTGTGTTTATCAGGACTCTGCTGTGCCCTCCAGCTATGTCAGTCCCTGTGAGAGGTGCAAAGTCCTAAGCAGCACACTTCTCCCCTAGGCATTTAGACCGCGACTCCAAGGGTGCATTAGTCAAGGAAAGCGTGTCCTTTCTGAACTCTTCCTCTTTCTGGGATCACAGCACAAACCTGAGCACAGTTGGTTTGCTTCCCTCCCAACACATAGATCCTGTTCGTAGCTCCCTCCGCCCCGCCAAGACCACCAAAGACGCTGAAGGCTTAGAGTGTTTAGGTGTGGTCTGCTGTCCATCCTTACTTAACAAACATGTGACACTTACTAAATGCTGTATATTGTTTTAAGATCCTTATAAACACCATATCATTTTATTTGCTTTGCAATCCCATGAGGTGGATACCGTTATCATTCCCATTTTATGAATGAGGAAATGATAATTTCCCAAAGTCATGCAGCTCATAAGTAACAGATTCGGGATTTAGAACCTTAAGTGTCTGGCTTCAGAATCCTCACTCTTGACCGTGACATTATCCTCCCTGCACCACTGTTTTCCCTTCTGCCCACATGCAATTAGCCACAGTCCAAAGAGAGCTACTGTTGGACTTCAGTCATCCCCTCCAGTCATCCCCTCTGTCCTCCCAACATTGTTTATGTCCTTTTGGCTCATAATGCTGCCCGAGGTCACAGTCATAGGGAGGATCAGACTCACCCATGTAGTCAACCCTGAACTTCACACATGCACGCGCACATACACATACACTGCCAAAAAAGCAGATTAGAAGAGGAGTGAGGCACATCAGCACATTGGCGAGAGACAGTGGTCTTTGAGAGATGGTCCTGACCTATAGGATCTTTCACCCTTTCTCCAGAGCTACCAAGTTAATGATCAGCATGGCACTTACGAAGAGGAAAGCACAATGGCAGTGAGGGCATGGGCTGTGGCGCTTTGGAAATGTTCAAGTGGGTATTGCAGCATAATCCCCTCACTACACTGTGGCAGAGAGCAAATGACATGAGTCATACAAAGCACCAAGCACTAAAGCAGTGACGCACAGCAGGTGCTCAGCAGGGTTGGCTGTTTTCATCTCTGCAAGAACAAGGTCTTCACCTGATCCAGGTTCATAAGTGTTGGGATGATCCTTAGGGCCTGCGCTATCCTAATAACCTTTTGGACTGGAGGAACCTGCAGCAGTGAGCTCTGCTTCAGAACTGTGTGTTATTACATTGCATCATGCGTTGGCTTTCAGGGAACTGCTCAATTGTGATTAAACAGGTGGACTCTGGAACCGGAAAGCCTGAATTTAAATCTCAGCTCTGCTGTCTACCAGCTCTGTAATCTTGGACAAATTCACAAACTTGGGCCTATTTCATTGTCTGTCAAATGAGTTGGTGATGATTTCCTCCTTGAGAGTTGCTGGAGGATTGAGTTAATATATGTGAAGTCCTTGTGACAGTACTTGGCCTATCAAAGGTAGTCCCTGAAGGTTAGCTATCTTATTGCATTCACTTGGGTTAAACTAGTAAATTCTTTTTCTTTCGGAAAGGAAGGCTGTGACAGCTTTTCCTTCTTTGGTAGGGAGAGATAACTCATAAAATCCCAGAAATATGATAAAGTAGATCTTAAGCATGGGAACTTTCCCCCAAGCCTGTGATAACTGAGAGATGGGGAAAGGAGCCCATTTCTTCTGAGACTATGGACTTTAGCATGAGCTTGGCACCAAGACTAGGACTAACCCTAGGCAAACACATCAAGGTGAGGTAAAAAGAATGCAAGGATGAGGAGGGAAGGGACCCCTTACTTGAGGCCTCTTGGGGTCTCCATGAGTAAGGCTGCCCCCCAACCCCAGTCTTCATTGGAAACAATAGGGAGGCTCTGAGACTCTGGCATCTCCTTACTTGCTTGCTTAGGTTGGGGTGCTCCTTCAATAAGTCTGTCAGATGGGGCACACATGAAAAGATGCTGAAGTGCATGCTATGTGACAGAGAAAGACTGCAGGATGAGGGACTCTCAGTCCTGCTCCTGCCTCCGCTGCTCCTTGACTGGTAAGCCTTTGGTAAGTCACTTCACCTTGCTGAGAACAAGTTTCCTCATCTGTGAACTTCCCACACCTCAATGCACTGGCTGGTTGCTAAGTAACATCTTCCCAGACCTGTGATCCCTCTACGTGTTGGTACAATACTTCCATTAAGAGGTCAAAGGAGGGACAGATCAATGGGTTGAAGTCAGAAGGTTTTACAGAAGAGATGCCTTAGGGGATTTTTGTAGGCAGAAGGGACGAAGTCCCTTACTTTCTGGCTCTCAGCCGCCATCCTGACAGCTGATGACCACTTACCAGGCCGGAAGAACGTCTCTCCAAGGAGCTGCACCCCGTCTTCTACCTCCAAAATACCATGCAGCCAGGTCAAGGGAACCAGCAAGGCCTCAGTTGAGTGTTGACTGACTGAAATGTCACCTGCCTCAAGACCCAAGCACCCAAGACAGTTTCCTTTCTCATCAGACAGTTGCTTTCCAATTGTGATTATCAGCTAAGCACTGTTCTAGCCAAAAAGAATAAGTGTCCCCCAGACTAGAACTGTTGCATCTCACCAGGGCCAGGTCCTGTAGTTCTCTTTGAATAAAGGTCAATGCTCATTCATGAGTAGGGCGATGGGTGGAGGTGCTCGAATGTTTGATAACCCCTGTTTATCCTCAACCCTATAAAGAGCCACCAAGAAACCTGCTTAGGAAAAGACCTCGCCCTATATCCTGCCCCTGAGATGGCTCTAAATGCCACGTATAGTTGGCTTCCTTGCCAAATCCAATTTAACAACACAAAAGACCCCGGCTGTCTTTCTAACCCAGTGAGATGTCCAGGAAAGGTTGGCAGGAAAGGACAGAAATCAGACCCTGACAGAATGGGCCTTGTGAGAGTACTGCAGAAGCTTATGGGAATTAAATTTTATTCTGTGTGCCTTTGCTCTGACCTCGATTTTTCACCCTCGGTCTTTCTCATGCCTTTCTCTACCACCTTGAAGAGCTGTGCAGTGAGGTTATCCTTCATAGCAGAGGCCATCTTCCCATCATCTGTTAGGAAAATGACATATTTCCCTTTCTTCCTAAAGGTCAAGCCAATTTACTCTGTGCGTGGAAGTCCAGTGTGCTTGTCATGAACGGCAGCTGTGTCGTGATGGATGTCAAGTGGTCGCTGTAGCTGTGAGGCAGGGACCTGCCTCTACTTGGTAAGCAGCCAGGGTGCTCAGTGGCTTTAAACTGAGGTTTCAGACTGAGTCAGAGTAAGAGCTCAGAGGTCCAGGGTGATACCCGGCCCTCCATAAACCGTCCTAATTATCAGTTTGTTGCAATCCCATCCTTCTAATCCTCCCGTTAACCCCCAGAACCACTTAGGAACAACCCTGCCTTCTTAGCAGCAGTTCTTTTAGGTGCCAAACTCTGGAGCTGCCCTCAGATTTTTATGGTAGGTGACATGGTGGGGGCTGTCATCATTTTAGGTGTCACAAGTAAAGGGTTTGTCAGTCTCTTAGTTACTTTTTACTTGTTGCCGAGACAAAATACCTGACGCCCAAAGTTAGGGAAGGAAAGGTTTATTTCTTACAGTTTCTAGGGAGTTTCAGTCCATACTTAGTTGGCTCCAAGGCAGCATGGTGTGGTGGGGCTGCCATTCATGGTGGCTGCAACCATAACCATGAGGTGCGCTGGCGAGAGAGAGACCAGAAGCGAGCAAGAGAAAGACACTCCTCCCTTACACTGTATGTCAGCTCCACCCCTGGGTGGGTGCAGCACTCACATCACCAACGCTGATGCTAGACAACAAGCAAATGCCAGACTCATCTCCCATAAAAAGTATATGAGGACTTGGGGGTACATAGTATATCACCCAATACAGTCAGTCTCTTCTCTCCCACTGCCACCAGAATAGACTGCAACAGGGTACAGGGGTCTTCTGTGGGCTTTATTGTTTTTAATTGTACTTCACAATTAAGATCTTGATTCTTCCCATGTCACATTAGTTTTCTAAAAATGTGAAGTGATTAATGCTAACAAACATAGTATCATAGAAAAGTGACGATACCCTCTTCCTATGGTGGGAAGTCTTCTTCCTCACTTTCTTATTCTTCTAGCCCTTCTCTTTAAGGAAGAGGCCCACAGACATAGAGTGACACAGATAGGAGGGAACTTAGGAATCATTTATGTGGCACCTGGCCCTCAGGAGCTCCTTTCATAGGCTGACCATCTGCCAATGGGATGACTTGGTTCCAGCACTGAAATAAGGGACACAAAAATTGTGGTTAGTTGGTTGTGCCTGTTAGAACCATATGACCACACACATCCAGGTACTAGGATGGCCCTTGCACAGGACTAGTAAGCAAAAAGAATATTTTTATTTTCGGTATTAGGGATTACGCCCAGGGTCTTTATACAGAGGTACACCCCTGGTCCTTTTTGTATTTTTTGAGACAGGGCCTCACTAAATTGCCCAGTGGGGACTCAAACTCATTCTCCCAAAGTGCTAGGATTACAGGCTTGCACCATGGCACCTGGCTAGGATGAAACACAGGCAAGAGCGATTTCGTTTCCCAGAAGGATGAAAAGGAGGGCTTCAGCTCTTAACTTTCTTTCCTTTCTCAGCCAACATAGATTTTCACAATCTCCTTTCTCCTGTCCTTTACTCATCTCTCACAACCTCAGCTTCCCTAGTCAGAACATTATCTTGTACAGTCCACATGTACGAGTCTTGTTCTGCAAAACAGGAGTGAGCTCTCAAAGGCCAGAGAGCTCTCTTAGTCCTTTGAAAAATCTTTCTGGGTAACTTGTACCTATGCCAGCTGTTGAAAGGTTGGGCTGAAAGGCTTTCTGGAAATTCAGTTGTACAAAGTCTTTTAAACATTTATATCAATTGGCCCCAAGGAAGCCTTTCTGAGCTTTCCAACATAAAGCTACTCAGTGCTAACTGTCATTGTAATTTGAAGGGAAAAGAGTTCCAGGGTGTCACATGTGCCCTAATTTCCCCAGACTTCCTAGCTGGCAGGTTGAGATGGGATAACAGGGACTGTAATAACACAGAAGGCACTGGCTCCTGAAAATAGCAGATGAGAAGAACTTTGGATCGCTCACGTCAACCCAGGAGATTTGGTCTCTTTCCGGAACTCATCTTATCCAGCCACGAGCTGAGCTTTCCCTGGAGCTGTTCTCCTCTTCTCCAGCTGGAGTCCAGCCTGGGCCTTGAACATGACTCCTTTCTTATCTTCCTGGTGTTGTCAGGAGAGCAACTGAGCAGAAAGAGAGGATTTGCTGAGTGGCCAGGTGTCAGGAGTAACCAATTAAAGCAACAAACCAAAATTGAGAAAGTTCAACTTTTTAAAGAACTGGTTGCCACAGTGCAAGCAAGAGTCTCAGACTACAGAAAGGGCCCACTTTCCCGTTTCATTCTCCCCATGAAACAGCAGAGGTTCAGGTCAGGTCGGTCAGCACAGATACGGGCGCGTCTCGCTGTGGAGGGGCTGGAACAAAGGCACAGGCAGTACTAGGGGCCCCACGGTCAGTGACAGAGGACTAGAGTGGAAAAGTACCAGCAGCTGAGTCCAGTAGGGGACAGTGAGTGTCCTCAAAGTTTCCTCCCCTTCCAAAGAGGCCTCAGAGAAGGCACCCAGATGCCCTTGCTGGAGGCCTCAGATGGATGCCTGGGGGTGCAACGTGGGAGAAGCTGCATACAGAGGGGCCAGGACTTCAACTGCAGACCCCTCAGAGGCTGCAGCTCACTGGCTGTGTCCCGAGTCCAGGCAGCAGAATCCTTGGGGCAAGGACTTTGTGACTGTCCAAGTCAGGCTTGAAAAGTCACACAGGTGACTATGTCGTTCTACACCACCCTCCTTAAAACAAGAGTCATTTTCTGCTAAAGGAAATTAAGAAGCAGTAAAGGCAGGAAACACTCTCACCCTCCATTTATGTAAGAACAAGATATAGGTTGACAAACATGCCCCTCCTCCCTTCTCTACCAGGAGGGACAGAAGTCACCACTTTAGACCTTTATGAGTCTAGAGACAGAACTCGAGGAAGCCACATTAAAACGTCACTAAATGAGCCTTTCTTTGCAGTTAGTGTCTCCTATATTTGCCATGCTTGTCCATCAAACACTATCCTCTGCCCTGATGTTCTTACACATTTATTGTTCCCTTGATGAGAAGATGTTATCTATGCCGGATTCTGAGCCACCTCGTTGAGTCACTCATCTTTGGGCCCTCCCGTGTGTTACAGGCACAGCACACATGTTCATGGACATGTTTGTATTTGTCTTCTTAATCCCTTAGTGCAGGGCACCAGGTGAGAACCGAAAGTGAGTGGAAAAAGAACTCCCTGTCCCCTTCTAGCTCCTTTCTCTCTCACACCATCCATCCCTTTTAATCCTACTCGTCCTTCTCAGCTGTGTTTATTATTGTTGCACAACAAATAACTCAACACTTAGTGTATTAAAACAACTGACTTTTATTACTTCACAGTTTCTGGGGATCAGGAATAAAGAGGCTGCAAAGGTAAATGCCTGAAAAGCATCAGGCAGCACCATGGTCCCATTTCTGTGAGCAGGAGACCCCTTTCCTCACAGGTTGCTGGCCGTGTGTGGCTCCTTGCTAGCTGTGGACAGGAGGTCTCCCTCTCTTCCTTGCTGTGTGATGGCCCTGTCCACTCTAGGCATCTCTTGACGTGATAACTGGCTTTCCCCAGAGCAAGCAAGTGAGGAGAGGAGGCAGCAGGGTTACAGGTACACAACAGAGCTGTCTTCTAATGCCTGCAACTTTGGAGTTTAGCTATTGAGAGGACCAAGACAGTGTGAATCCCTTTAAGAACAGAGAAAGGGAAACTAACATTTTATATTGAATATCACATTTAATCCCAGCAAACTCGGGGAGTTTAACACCTTACAAAATTTGCACACATGGGGCCCATGGTTAGCAAAATGTGAGGTCAGAGATTGAAGCCAGACCCCAGGGTCCACCCCTCCCCAGCCTGTCTATGCTGCGAGGTATGACTTGCTGGTCTATCCTTTGTGTTTCCAGCTATGTGTTGCTTCCAGCCCTGCTGCCTGTGATTTCTGTGGCCCATGGATGGACCCTGAAATACCCAAGAAATACCTGATGAAAGACTGCTCCCCTATGGTATGGGACAGAGAGGTGACCCACGGGCTTCCACACATACTTCCAAAGCCCAGGGACAACACTGAATGGACCCAGCCACTGTGCCTGACTGATCAGGGTTTAGAGGGAAGGCCCGAGACGGGGAGAAACTGGGGCAGGTGGGAAATCTTGTCAGAGCTCTCACACTCCAAGAGGAGAAGGTGGCTTCAAATGCATATGGGACTCTACCACACAGACTTGCCTGCCCTCTTATGAGGAGTCCCAGTCCCCCACCCTAGTAGGACTCTTGATGAGGAGCAGGTTGCACGGAATAAGGAACAGACTCAGGTATGCAGAAAGAGATTAACAGGGGACAGTGTTGTCCTTTGAGAGACTGGCGTTGGCTGGCATGTGGGGACTTGTCTTGCAGGAGGCTTTCCCCTACCCTGAAAAGTGCCTCACCCTGTCTAAACTGTTGGTGCACACAATGAAGATTAGGTAACTGCTTTCCTCCTGGGAGTCTGGCATTTTTGATAGGTACCAGGCAGCAGGTACCTACACAACCAGTCCCCAGTGAAGATTCTGGCCTGGAGTCTCTAGTGAATATCCCTGGTCCTAGCATATCATACACGGGGTCACTGTTTGCGACTGAAGGAAATAAGCCAGTGCTATGTGACTCTATGGACAGAGAATTCTTGGAAACTTCTGGCAGGTTTTTTCTGTGCTGATCTTGCTTTGTATCCTTTCATTGTAACAGACCTTGGTGAGGGTAAGACTAGGCACTGTGAGTCCTTCCAAGAAGTCTCTGAGCTGAGGGTCTTGGAGGGATCTGGACACATTAGGGAAGGAGTGGAGGGTGGAGCAGGGTCAGAGCATTCCTCAACTAGCTGTGTGCAAACCCTCTGAACTCCCATCTGCCCACACTTCTCCCTCCAGAATTTCCTCTCCCTCCTGTGGTCCTAGTTTTCTCCTTTCCCCCTTTGAGTAGTCCTGCTATGCAAAGTAAATGGTCGAATAGTGATCTGAGAGGATGAGACCAGGGTTTGTTAATGTGAAGAAATCACGAAGTCACTGATTAGTAAGTAAAATGATAATGAAACACCTCTAGGCACTCTACCTAAGATCTCCTCATTACAATACCTGATGTGGCATCCTTCATGTCAGAGAATGCAGGTTGGTGTATAATTCATGATTTCCATTTTTACCTAGCAAGTGTCACACAGTGGAAAGATTGTCATTTGGCAGAAGTCAGGGTCACTGAAGTGACTGTCTAATGTCCCCAGGCCTTGGGCTTCATATCCAGCAGTCCCCTGCAGTGTCCTCTTTATGGAGGACTCTTGAAGTATGGGGAACATGACAGGTGTGGTTTCTTACCAACGTCTTGGGAGGGACAAAGGTGGGCACAGGGCCCAGTTCCTGTGGGCAATGGAAGGCTTTGTAAGAACTGAGTTTCAACTCAGAGGCATGGGACTAGAAGTCCGTGGCGTACTTCCTCCAAGGAGTGAGATCCTGGATATCTGTTATAGTTCAGACTGTGTACAGGAGACCCCACTGCACCAGGCCATCCTGAAGGACTGGGCTATTTTGGAGGATGTGGTACTCCAGTGTAATTCTCTTTATTACAATTTCTGGGAGCTGAGAGCCAATGTGTCATCAACATCAGGGCTCCTAACTCTTTGATACTCTTGTTTCTTCCCCTTCCTCCTTCAGTTTTCTTAAAAAAGAGGTCCCGTCTATGAAGAAAAGAAGAGTTGGTATTCCCTTCTCTGCAAATTGCCGTTTAAATTAGTTTATGCAGTGGATGGGCCTATGGTTTGCATTTTAGAAGTAAACGTTTGAGTTTTGCCTAGAACTCTTGGGTAGTAAATTAACAGGACCTCATGGATTACTTCAGCTTTTTGCAGTGGGGCGTGGAGCACAAAGCTGTGGAGATGCTGGCTGACCCCGGGCATCTGTAGGGGCTCAGGTACCAGCCTGCTCCTGTCACTGGGCCACAGTTGCCACATGACTATACAGATAGACTTGCTCGATTAACTGTGCCATTTTGGGATACTAACCATGAAAGCAAGGAAAACATGGTGATATAAAAATCTTTCAGGAGGTTAAACTTCAGCATTTGCAATGAAATCTTCCTTTTCTGATAGCAAATGACTTCCCCAGTTTAATTTCCTCTCCTAAATGTTTTATTCTGTGCCCACTCTGTGTCTAGCACCATTCTAAGCACTTTATCTGCATTATTTAAGTCTCACCAAACATTTTCTCTAGTATGAACAGCGTTACCCTGATGGGATGGTTAATTTCATGTGTTAACTTGACTGGGCAATAGGATGGATGCCAAGATAGGGTTTCTGGGGATGTCTGTGCAGGTATTTTTGGATATTAACATTCAAATTGGTAAACTGAGAAAATCAGATGCTTCGCTCCAAAGCCAATCTGTTGAAGGCCAGATAAAATAAAAGGCTGAGTAAGAAAGAATTTTTCTTTCTCTCTTCCTGTCTTTGAGTTGGCACACTGGTCTCCTGTCTTTGGACTCAGACTTGCAAGGAACTCGCATTGGCTCCCCTGGTCCTCAGGCCTTGGGACCCAGACTGGAATTATGCTGTGCTCTCCTGGGTCTCCAGCTTGCTGGCTGCAGATGCTGGAACTTCTCAGATTCCATAATTAACGAGCCATTTCCTCATGCTAAGTTCTCACACAGTCTGTCTGTCTGTCTTTCATGTAAACTCTGGAGTCTGAGACTTGATGTATCTAACATAATTATGGTAGCATGTAGTCTTTCTCTTCTTCCATTTCCGACTCCATCCATGCAAACCTAGCTACAACTCAGGCTATTTTCTCCATGTTATGAAAGTAAAATATACTCAGGAATTGAGAAAAAAGTATTAAGGAGCAGAAAATTTTTAAAACTACATAAAGCCTATGATTTTCTTTTTGAAATACAAGTAAGGTAAAAACTATGGGGGCTTGTCTGGGCTCCTTCTTTCCCTGAAAGCATCGCGTCTGCAGCTCGCCCTTCTGAGTGCGTGTGGCTGCCTCCTGGGCTTAGTTTGTATTCTCTGTTCCTGAGACATCACTGATAGAAATGAAGAGTTACTGTAAAACTTGTCATTGACTTCAGAATGATCACATCTAACAAACGGAGTCAGGGCGCAGACCTCTGTGTCCTTTGGTGACTCAGACAGCTGGTTCCCCTGCCCTGGCAGTTAGCAGTTAGTGGTTAATGACGGTGGTGCACCTGGTGCCAGACTCCTCCTCAGCAGCCCCCCACCTTCCGGGGGCTGTGCTAGGAGTGGCTGCCATGAGAGTCCACACAGCGAGAGGGCAAGGGTGCCATGCGCCAACTGAACTTACACAACAGGCTGGATGAAGTTAAACAAATGACTTTAAATAGTTGTAGAAATGGATGCACACCATGTAAATGCCATGATAATAAATATGCAATATATAATATGTAAACTATAAAATTAAAAAAAAGGACCAAACTCATCTACCCCCCACACAGCCTGCTGTGTACATGAACGTGACTTCCCTATTCCACCGTCTCCATTAGTATAATTTTACTGCTCCAAAGGACTCATGTTCAGGAAGATGAAAATTACAAAAACCTTCATCGTTCACATGACAGATAATTTTCTGTGTTAGTGTGGCTAGGTTATGGCACCCAGTTGTTTGATCAAACATGAGTCCGTGTTGTTGTAAAGGTACGTATTAGATGTGCAGAACGCTCACCAACGTTACTGGTGAGCACAGATGGAATGAAAATGATTTGGAAAAATAAGTATTGTAAATCTTACATTGTCACATTCAGGGACTGAACTTATACTTTTGCTATCTTCAATTTCCTTCCCTGGGAGAAATTTCTCAAAGTGACAGCAGATTGAGTTGTTGGACTGAGGCTTGCAATACAAAGAGGAAAAAAGAAACTAGGGTACCATTCCGCTCTTCATTATTGTGCTTTCATTTGAACCATTTAGAAATTTTGCTTATTAAAGAAGCCTTTCATCTCTGCCTACAGAAAATTATAGGCTTAGTTACTTTATCATTCTGGCTTAGTTACTTTATCATTCTGCTGTGCTGTCTTCCCCAACTCTCTTCCCCTTCCCCTACTTCCATTATGATTGATCAGAAGCCATTGGGCTCTTGCTTCCTTTGTCACTGTGTCCACAAGAATTGCTGAAGCTCTAAGAGAACCCTGGCCTCACCAACTTTGAGGAACAACAGAAAAGATGCATGAAAGACTACTGGGCATTGCCAAATTGTTTCAGTTAGAGAATTCTGAGTTAGAAATTTCTAAGAAGCAGTCCTTGTTGGTCTGGTGTCTGTTCCCTTTTATACTTTTACATTTTTAGAGAGAGAGAATGTGAAAATGGGAGGCCCTAAATCAATGAAGACTTCTGCTCTAGCTGGGATCTAGAATGCCTTTCCGAGGCCCATGTGCCAGATGCTGTTGGGAGGTGGAGGCTGGTAAGAAGAAGTGAGGTTACAAGGGGTTCTCTTGAAGCGGATGTTAGGATCTGGCCCCTTCTTGTCTTTTTCTCTCTGCTTCTTGGCTACTATGAGGTGAACAGTTCTCCTCTACCATATGCACCTACTAGATTGTGCAGTGCTGTCACAAGCCCAAAGCACAGGGCCAAGTGCCTAGATGGAGACCTCCAAAATCATGAGCCTAAATGAAACTTCCCTCCTTTTAAATTACCTCAGGTATTTGTTACACTAGTGAAAAACTGACTGATATAAATGCAGGAAGCTTCCAGTAAAAGAAAAGTCAGATCACAGTGGTTTAAATTAATAGGGACCATTTTTCTACTAACCAAGAGGTCCAGGGACAGGAAATTGCTGGTATTTGTTCAGAGGTTCAGTATCCCAGGGTGGAAGCTCCAACAACCCCCTGAGTTTCTTTCATGGCTATATGACTGCTATAGCTCAAACCATTCCATCTTCACATACTTTTTAAGTGGGAAAAACACAGAACTTTCAGAAGGCCATACTGAGTTCATAGGGCAACCATTCCTACATACAAAGGAGGCTGGGCAACAAGAACACAACCTTCTTGACATTGTAGGCAGCCCACTGGGAGAACAGGGATGGGAGTGAGTATCGGTTTCTCCCATCTTCAGTCTTTCACTGGCGTCCTTGGCCGTGAGCTTGGGTCACTGTCTGATTACCTTCTGTTTTCAGTGCATTTTCCTCCTTGCCAGATCACTTGAGTTAGCACAAGCTAGTTTGGTTTTAGACCCTGAGAATTTTCTCTAATAGATTAGCAAACTTCTTACATAATGAGAAAAGCAAACAATTGTGTAGCGGACAGAGGTGAACAAACAAAGACTAGGTAATGACAAGCTTTACAAGAGGATGCCATCTGAGTGTGGTTAGACTCTGAACTACTCAGCCTAAGGCACTTTCTTTTCACTCCCAAACAGGTGAGAGCTAGACTCAGTGTGAAGCTAGCTCAGATGCGTGTAGCTCTGGGGACCCAGTGGGAAAGGCTGTCCTCCAGGAATCCATCAGAGGAGAAAATTGGGCTCCTCTTCAAATCAGCTGAACTTAGAGCCCTCAGAGCAAACTGTTCACTCCTCCAGGGCCTAGCTGTGAGGCCCATTAGAGCATAATGGAAAAAGAACTCCACGGGCACACGATGGAGGCTGTGAGAAGGCCAGAGAGTGTTTCATCTGAGTGTGGAGTGGCTGACTTTCCATCAGAAAGGCTTTGCAGGAGTGCGCAGAGTGGGCTGAACAGGCCAGTCATTTTCTCAAGCCAGGAGGTACTCTGGGGCTGTCTCTGCACCCATCCATCCGTGGCTCTGTAACTCAATGGCTCCCAGCACCAGTGCCTCCTGCACCCTGATGGTCAGAATTGTCCATCACCATAGCAACCTTGAGAATGGCTTCAGATGAGCTCTCTTTGATCCTCGAGGATGCAGGTGTGTGGGATTTTTCTTTCTTTCTTTTTCCCCCATGAGGCAGGGCCAAGCAGTGGGGGGAGAATGATAAAAAGATAAGGCTGAAATTAGCTGCTGAAGTTGCCACTCCACTAAGAAATGGCCCATGCCTGGAAGCAGAGGGTGAGCAGATGGTGCGCGACTTGTGCTATCAGCCTGCTGGAGCATCTGCCCTCGAGAGGGGCCTCAGAGCCTCAGACAAGCAAAGGGGGCTTTGTGTTACAGCTACAGGAAATAAGAGAAATGGAATTGCTCTCTTAGGTAGAATTTTGATACATAAACAAGAAAATAAGGAGAATGTTTTTCTGTTATTGCTCTCTCTGTGCTTACTCGTCTTTCAGAAGTATTCTGGTTTATGTGGAAAGATTCGACGATTCAATAAATTCTGCAAATTTTATGGCATGTCTTCTCTTTATTTTTATTTTATTGTATGTACCCTACCTCCTTCACAAGGAATTCTAGGCAGCTTACAATTAAGGACATAAAAGACAAGGATGACAACACTGAAAATCAGTACTGAGGAAAGAAAAAATAAAATATTCTAGCTGCAAGAGCTAGCATAGTAGAAACTGAGGATTAAAATTTAACTTTGAGGATCCCAAATCCAGAGACAAGAAAAGTTTATGTTCTCATCAGTTTATTCCAAAAGGCATTTCTTTTCAGGAATTTGGACTTAATTTTCCTTCAGTAATGTATCCTTCTTATTCCTTTTCATCATTGTTGCTGGTACTTAGTAAATATTATTTACTGAGATTTATTTATTGATAGTTATTGAATGTTCTAGAGGCTGTTCTAAGTACTGTAAGTACACTATCTCATTTGGTCCTTGAAATAATCTTATGAAGATATGTGCTGTTATTATCCTTATTGTATAAATGAGAATATCAAAACAGGTGGAATTTTCCAGGCCTTCTCTGTGACAGACTTGCTTCCTGAACTATTGTTCCATCCAAGACGTCATGCTTACCTGCGGAACCTGACACTAAGGTTGACTTTCAAGACCAAGACTAACAACATGTCAAGGATATTTTTGGCTATTCACATGGCCTAGGAGAGCTCTCATTAGTGGAAGAATGGGGGACATTGCCCCCGTAGAGGGCACCTTGACCTTAGCTTGATTGCCACAGAGAACACCAACCTCTTCAGCTATTTCCTTATCTGTGAAGTTTTTTGGTCTTTACCAAGCTGACCTTGTAGATACCTAATACCCTACCACTCTGTAGGGATGAGGAAGTGAGATCAATGGGTGGTCCTTCCTAATTACCCCATGAAATGGTGGGCTTGCGGAACTCTCTGACCGATTCTAGTATTTAGTGGACAGATCATGCATGACCACCTGGGCATCCAAGGCATTATTTGCCTGAAAAACAAATTATTCATGTTCTGACTTGATATCTGCTGATCTAACTTTAAACTGTGCCACCTGGGTCAAACATAAAGATCTGCAGTTTTGAAGTCAAATGATGAGTTTTTGGGCTAAGAATTGTCTGATCAAGATATCCACATGATTTCAAAGCTTTCGAAGGCCACAGATTAAGCAAAGGTGTGCAAAGAATTCATAGAATTCATTGACACCTGTCAATACTTCATCTCCACTTTTATACCCCAGCTTCCTAGTGTCAAGGCTCTTCCACAAAAGGGGTCCTTAGCTTCTCACCCCAACAAAACTTAGGCTGGTAGACAAATATTATGGTTGGAACGTCCATGTCTCTCAAGGACCCATATGCCAAAGACTTGGGCCAAAATAAACTTTTCCTCCATCTAGCTTGTCTATCTTAGGTGTTTGCCACGGTGAAAGAAAGCTGATAAGGGTCGGCCCATGCACTATTCTTAAATTGTTCAGAAATAGATATATGATCTAGGCTGCAATTGCTCAGAGAGCAGCAAGAGAACTGACATCTGGATTCCTTTTAGCTGGGGAATCTAGATATTAAAAAACATCTTTAATCTATTATAAAATCAGTTTTCTTTTCTCCTTTCTGGTTTTATAGCTGACTTCAAGGTCTTAGTTTTCTTTTCCTCATTTTAACCCATTCTGTACATTTCTTCTTTTTTTCTTCTTAAGGCCTTTTCATCTCTAATTGTAGTCCTTCAGTTCCTGATAATTCTACTCCTTGTCCTGTAAGTTTCAAAACACAATGCCTATCATGTCATCAGGGCTGTGTGTATGTGTGTGTGTGTGTGTGTGTGTGTGTGTGTGAGGGAGTGGGTCTTCTCAGTATTTGGAGTTACAACAAAGTTCTCCTTCAAACTATCAAAATAAAGGGAATTAGTTTTGAACTGAGTTCAATTTTGAGACTAGTATATAATGGAATAGTATAAACATATGTAAAAAATGTTATTACATCTAAGGTCCTCAAGAGTCAATAGAAATGTGATTAAAAATATTAGCGTAGCTAAATAAAGAAGGTCGATGAGTCCATGGAGCATAAGAAAAGAGAATTTTCAGAGGTGAATGCTTGTAGAGTTAATATAAGCATCATGCTTGGGAAGGGAGTTTTAGCTGATAAATATCTGATATTCTTGTTCCATTGCTAAAATTGTTTGAATTGTGAGAAAGGATTCCAAGGGTTGATTCTGGCCAAGCTCAGTTGTGCTCATACTGGAGTAAGAACTGAACTGTCAAACCACTCTGATCTATGTGGTCCCACCTCAGGGAGGCTCAGTACTCTGTGACCTGTTTGAACCAGCAAATTCTACCATCATCAAGTGCTTCAGCTTCTCTGAAATGCATGTCCTTGTCTCACTTGTCCACTGGAGTGATAGACAGTACGTCATTCCAGAAAATTCTCAGACATGAGGACTTTGCTGACATCCTGCTCCAGGTAGTTATATCCCTGGAGGTGGCAGATGATGGGGCCTGTAGCTCCAAGGGGAAAGGTCTGCCCACAAGTATTTTTGCTTTGGCTAAGATGCCAGCCCATCTGACCACTGTGGTTTATTCAAAATACCTGAGCATATGGTGCTCAGGGCTGTTTTGTGGCCACTGGGCATGGAATGTTCTAGAACACAAACATTGGGACACCACTGAGGGGCTGGAGTAGGAGCACCTCCTCCTACTTTCTGTCCCTCTCACTTTTACACAGTTAGAGTCTTCTCCATAGGTCTTATGTTTGTGTCTTCCAAAAAGTTGACCAGGCTGCCTCTCTTCCCCTGCTGCATGTCAAGTCTTCATAGTAAGTCAGTACTTATCTATGTCTTGCATCAACCACTTTCCTGGGTGAAATAGCCCCCCTCCAACTGCAGTGGCTAAGTAAAGCTCGTGACTGTTGACTCTGTCCCTCTCACTGTTCCCTCCACTCCTGTCATGATTTGCATGGACATATTGGAAATTTGCCACACTCCTGTTTTATGATAATCATTATTGTTTCTCAAGTGCTTATTATGTGCCAGTCATGGAACTAAGAGGTTCAAATAAATTGGCTCATTTGAGACTCCACTCTGTAAAGTGGAAGGTGATTATTGGCATTTTCCTTGTGAAAAACCCACACTTTGGGAAAGTTATCTTGCTACAAGGTTCCATAACTAATAAGTGGCAGAATGAGGATTTGATCCCAGGACACCGACTCCAAAGCCCAGATTCACACTGCTGCCCTGAGACACTGTCACCTTATGTCACTCCCCATACGGCTGTCAGGACCAGTTTCATCACGGTGGATCGCAGAAAGGATTTTCATATTCTACACGTTGCGTGCACACTAAAAGAGCAAGTAAAAAATCAACATTGTGTTCAGTTGTAATTATCAATATTAGATTGTGTTTATGTTGCCTTTTAACTGTTTGTGAATGGATAGCTACTCCACAAAATACACTTCTTAGGTCTCAACATGAAAAAAAAATCCTTGTTAAATATTTTATTAAAAACCATCTTGTCTTGCTGCCAAAGCAACAGAAAATAATTAAATTCCTTTCCATTTTGTGATATAATTTACATAAGCAGTCATGCTCTTCTAATCTGTAAATGTCAAGTGTCCTAGTTTGGGCTCCCCGTGGCAGCCTGTGGCAGTGTATTTAAGATTCAGTGTTGGGAGCCAAGGTTGGGGGTGACTGGTGGTTCAATCTACATATGGGAGTCTGTGACTGAATCTTGAAACTGACAGTGTAGACCTGGACCAAGGAAAGGTCCTGTTGGCCCTGAGATCCCTGAGCAAATGTAGAGCCTTAAAGATTCCAAGGCCAGCCTCCCTTGCCATCTACCAATGCCACTCCTCTAGTGTTTCCAGCGGGGCAAAAGGCCCTGTCTACAGGCTTTACAAAGTGGCCCTAGGTCAGCCACACAGACCTGCAAATACGGCTTTCATCATCTGTGTTAAAGTTGGTCATATTAATCAGCACTTTATAATGTATAGTGGGAGATGGCTTTTTTTTTTTTTTTTTTTTTTTAATTCTAAAACTTTCCCCCACCAGCTGGTGGTGGATCGGCTGCTGTGGTCACAGGTCACCGTAGATGCAGAATGTAATAGCAGAAGGTTTGCAGGGGTTTAACTACTCTTATCTGCTGGGAGGCCCAGGTAGTATCCTAGAGGTTCTTAAATCATACGGAAGAAAATTTTATAGCTTAGAAAGAAAGCAACATGACCACTCTACACCTGCTGCTTCCTATTAGGAAGGAAATGATTGGGGCGCCCAGGAGCCATGGGGAAGCTTCAGTGCCAATGACCATGAACTGTGAGGGTTCAGCAGAAAAGGAAATGGTTTCACCAGCTGAGCCTCAGGAGGGACAGAGAGAAAGGAAACTAAAGAAAATCCTAAAATCAGAAGGAAAATTGCAGGGGAAAAGTTCCCTGGATAATTCATTAAAGAGGAGAATTAGTTTCAGGTCAGACCTCAGCCACTGCTGTCTTCGCTGATGCAGTGAAGTGGGACCCAGGGAATCCGTCTGTTTCTGCTTGGGACTTGAGGATGTGACTCTGCTTTGATGAGGTCTCAGGAGCCCCAGGCGCCGTATCCTTCAGCTCTAGAGAGGTGCAGGGGCTGAGGAGGAATTCAACGGGACGGGACAGCTTCTGACAACTCTCAGTGGGAGCCTGATGGGGTAGCAGAGGTCTTCTGGCCTCTGGTGAAGATGCCTGCATCCTCAGCCCAATTCTCTAACTTTGCAGCTGGAGGACTCAAGCTCATGATCAGAGAGCAAACAGCAAGTAACCACACACACAGAAAACGGACTTCACAATCATCTAAGGAGAGCAAACCAGAATGGCACCAATGCGGATGGAATGCCTTAACCTGCTTGCCTTTTCTGCATGCCAGGAAGACATAAGGCCAATTAACATTTGTGTTAGAAGATTTTGTAAGACATTTTCCGAGGTCTTTTGGGGTACTTTGACACTTCAGGCCACCGTGCTGGGGAGAAACTTTTCAACAGCTGAGAAACTGTCTGCTTTCTGTTCTCTTTTACTTGAAAATGCTGGGATAGCTCACCACAGGGAGATGAACAAGATGAGGGCGTGCCAAAGCCCGGGTGATTCCTGTGAGAATGTGGGAAGATTCACTTGATTTAGTTTTTCTCCCCAAGAGAGCAATGCATAATGCTTTCTTAGCTTGTAGATAGCAAGTTACCATGAGTTTCAATGACTTACACTGTGTTAAAGTATGCATGAGATGTTTAAACACATCAGTGTATCCTAAGGCCACATGGCATAAAACTGAGATGTCTAATAAGATACAATTAAGGCAAGAGAAAAAGAATGGCTATTGAAAAACAGATAAATGAATATTTGAATAATCTGAATTTATGTAAACAAATAAATCATCTTGCATCCTTGGGTGATAATAAAATTAGACAATAAGTCACAGGAATGGAGAGTTTCTGTGATTGCTCAGAACTGAAGGGGGAACAAGGCTAGTTTGGTCTTTAATAAATGCTATTAGTGATGCTTAAAATTGTAAGTAAAGGACTATACTGCAGGCAAGTAGTTGGGTAATACAAGTACAAAGAGGACGATGTGGAGAAAGTTTGGCACAAATTTCCAAAATATACTTCTTAAACTTTGCATGGTACGGAGGTTGTTTTTTTTTGTTTTTTTTGTTTTTTTTTTCTGCACCAGAGATTGAACTCACAACCTTGCACCTGCCAGGGCAGGTGCTTAAGCCACTGAGCCAAACTCCCAGCCCTAGTTTTTTGAGGCAGGGTCACACTATGTAGCTCAGGCCGGTCTTGCGCTCGCGTTGTAGCCCAAGCTGGCCTCGAACTCAAAACGCTCCTCCTACCTCAGCCTCCCAAGTGCTGGGATTAAAGGCGTGCGCCACTACGCCCAGCCATGGTATGGAGGTTTGAGAGGCCAACAGCAAAGAAGATATTCACTATCTGGGGTGTAATGTTGTCACACTCAGGCGGTAGTGCAAAGTTAGGACGGATTGCTAATTGGCACCATGAACGAGTTTTGACTTCGCTATTCACATGTTCTTGGACTCTGAATTTATTTGAAACTAACTCATGGATTTGTTCATTCTACCTGTATTTATTAGTATCTGGCTTTACTCAGGGCATGGTGGAGCTCAGGTAAATAAAATAAACAAAATGTGTGTGTGTTTGTGTGTGTGTGTGTGTGTGTGAGTGCGTATGTGTATGTGCCCGTACGCTAGGCAAGCACTCTCCACTGAGCTTTGGCCCCAGTTCAAACAAGATCTGTGCTCTCCTGCAGCTTGTGTTGGGTGTGTGTGAGGGGAGGTGGGGTGAGGGTGGGGCTGGGCACAAATAAGTGAGCCCTAAATGGACACAATAAAGTCAGATGGTCGTACTTGCTGGAGAGAGATGGAAATGGTAATGAGCTCAGTCATGGCTAAACGTGGTTATGGGGTAGCTGCTCGATAAAGAGATCAGATCACATGAAAATTTGAGGGAGAGACATTACTGGCAACAGGGATGGCATGTGCAAACATCCTGAGAAAGCCTAATGCTTAAGAAACATAAAGAAGCCCAGTGTGTCTGGCAAGGGGGAGGGGCCTGTGAAGGAGGCAGGGTTAGAACTAGGAGTGGACAGATAGGAATTGCTGTTGCCCAGTGGAGGCAGGAGGATTGTGACTCAGCCGATCTCCGAGTTTAGGTAGCAGACTTCCAGTGGATACTGGCGGAGACCTCTCTAGCTGGAGAAAGGAGTTTGGAACAGGAGGAGACGGCCTAGGATGTGAGTCAGGCTGCCATCCAGCCCCCTCTCCAGCTCCCTCTCTGTCCACATTCCCGCGGGGGCAGGCTCCCCACCCAGGCCAGCCAGGGACACAGCTCCTGCAGCGCAGAGGTGCCCGGAAGAGACTGGAGCACAGCATGGGCGCCCCCTTGAAGGGAGCAGTCGGAAACACCACAGAGTGGGCAGCAGCTGGGTTTCCCACCTTGTGACAGGAAGAGCCAAGCCAAGAGAATAAGACTAATAGCTGCCACTCCCATGACCAGAGTTCCTCCGGGTCATGCCGCGCACCGGACAATCCCAGCCTCACCCCTGCTAACAGAGGCACAGGCGGTTAAGGTGCCCCAGACGCACAGGTGATGAGGGCTTATGCCCAGAGAGGTAGAATGAAGCAGATGCTCAGAGATGAAGAGTGAGTCCTCCCAAGTTCCAACAGCCACATTCAAACTTCGATTTTTCAGTCTTCTTGCAGTTCTAGTTTTGTTCTAGAAGGTACACCGTTTCCTTATCCCAGTGCTTGGTCTGTACAGGCTGCTGTAGCAGAACGCCATGGGTTGTGTGGATTACATACAACAGATTCCTTCTGTGCAGTTCTGGAGGCTGGGGAGACCAGGAGTAAGGTGAGGGCAGATTCGGGGCTACTGAGGGCTGGTGATCTGGTTGACATGTGACTATTTTCTCACGAAGTCATCACAACCTTCCTTAGGATCCCATTTACAAGTGTACCTAAGCCATCCAGAAGGACTCCACTCCCAACACCTAAGCACTTCACAAAAGCCCCACTTCCAAATGCCATCACCTCGAATTTGGGAGATGCAAGCATTCAGTCTATGATTCATTTTCAGCCAGGGCTGGCCTGAGTTGATTTCTGTTATACGCATCTCAGAGTTCCATCTACTCAGTATTTAAACGTCTAGTCACTTGTTTCTAAGTGAGAATACTGTAGAATCTCTTCCAGTAGTGTATCAGAGCAGAAAGCATGCTCTCTCTTCCCTTTTGCAGATAATCATAATGACATTATTAAGCACAACTAACATTTGTGGAGCTCTTGTTGTCTACCAGGTATTGTTGAAGCCCTTCCCATGCACTAAATTATTCAATCCTCACAAACACCTTATGAAGTATGAGATGCTACTCTTTTCCTTTAGGGGAAAACAGAGGCACGGAGATTATTAAGGGTTGAATTGTGTCCTCCCCACAAAATGTGCTGAAGCTCTAACCTCTCTTCTGGTACCTCAGAATGTGACTGCATTTGGAAGTGGAGTCCTTGCTGAGGTAATTAGTCAATCAAGGTGAGGTCGTGCTAGAGTAGAATGGGCAGGTAATCCGAGCTAACTGCAGCCTCACAGGAGGAGACAGGGCCATGGGAAGGTGGAAGCAGAGGCTGGGGCTTTGCCTCCATACCAAGCACCCCCTGGAGGTGGGAGAGAACCCTGGAGCAGATTCTTCCTTGGAGCCACCTGAAGGCACCCTGATTTCATACTTCAGCCTCCGAAACTGTAAGAGAATGAATGTCCCTTCGGATTTGTCAGGGCAGCTGTAGGGCAGGAGTGCAGAGATGTTAAGCAGTCTCCCAGGTCACACAGTGAGTTAGGGGGAGGAGGGGATGCATGCCTGGGTGCCCTCCCCAAAGCTGAAGTTTTTAGCCTCCTCAAGGTAATGGAGCTGCACAGTGTGCTGGAGGTGGTGTGGGGACGACTGAATCAGATTGTCAGTGACAAGAGGCAAGGAGAATCAGAGCGGCTCTCTCTGTTTCTCTCTGCTTTTCCTCATTTCAGGACAAAGCATGAGAATCGCAACAGTTAATGCATGTGTGGGAAATCTGGCTTGGGCCCCACTGCTGGAGCCCACCGGGAAGGCCGCCTGTCACACAGCCTCGGACAGATGGTCACCCAGTGTCTGCTAAGTACTTGCCAGGATGCAGCACTGCAAGCAGACGTGGAGGGGCAGTGCTGGACTTGCAGTCCTGACTCTGCCTCCCACTGACTAATGACCTTGGCCAAGGGGCCTAGCTTCACCATACCTCAGTTTCCTGGTATATAAAACGAGGACAAGTCCTGCTGTCCAAAGTCATGATGGTTAATGGGGCAGTGAAAGTGACCACACCTGGGATGTGAGACCTAAAGATGAGAGAACAAGCAGATGCCCTGTGTTCTGTCACACCCTCGAGGGGACCCCAGGTGGAAGCCGCAGGCTTTCCCTCCTTCCTCTCCCTCCCTATCTGAGCCAGGCCAACTGTGACAACTCCAGTTGGGCTCTTAGTATGCACAGCTCTTCCCTAAGCTTCCCAGTGGGAAGATCTACATGAAAAATTAATCATGTATTTTTTTCTCCTCCTTTTCTTTTTTCAAGTGGAGAAATTATTTAGGGCTTTGGGGAAGAAGGGGCAGCTATTTGCTATGCAGTGGCTCATCCCCCTAGCCATCACCCCTGCCATGTTCAGCAAATGATTCTTCTATTCTCTTCCTAGCAGGTGGTCTCCGAGCTACATGTGTTCCCGCATCCAGCAGGGTGCTCCAGGGAATGCCGTGTGGTGGTGACGGCTGTTTCTGATTATTGCCATGTCAGGAGGCAAAGGAAGGAGGCTCTGCCAGCCCAGCACACACCGTGGAAACACCACCACTCCCAGCTGAGGCTGGCAGGGTCTGCGTGACTGGCTGGTCACTTGGAGGGAGGACCTGCCTTCCCCGAACAAACTCAACAACTGAGTTACTGACATAAGTCCTTACTTACTGAGCACCTTGCATATTTTTGGTTTTGTGCTAAACCTGGGAAAGGAGACACAAGCAGTAATAACACTTGTTACAATCCTTTGGGCAACTTATTATTGATGGGGATGAGAATAAAGAAAGCAATGACAAAAAAAAAAAAGAAAGAAAGAAAGAAAAGAAAAAGTTCTGTTTATCCATTCAGTGGCATTGAGACCCATGTTTCTGGAGTTTACAGTCTAATGGGAGAGAGAGAAACATCAATCAAATACTATCAAAAATATGTAGCTAGAAATCACGGCCAATCCTGTGAAAGAAAACACAGAGGCTCCTGGAGCTGACACAGGGATTTGACTTGTCCTGGGTTAGAGGAGGGTTCCTGGAGGAAGCCTTGTAAGCTTGCATCCTGGAGATGCAAAGAGAGGCTGACACTAGGTGGTGTTTAGAATGAATGAACAAGCTGTGTGGACAGATGGGAGAATGAAGGAGATGGATATTGCATCTGACTTCTAAGTTTCTAACCAGAATAACTGAAATTGAAGGCGCTATTGCCAGAGCATTTGGGGCAGGGAATCAGCTTGGCAGGGGACAGATGGAGTGACAGGAAATGCTGTGCAAGGTGGGTGGCGTGTGTGGAGCCCACTGAGGGGTGTTTGTGGCTGAGACTCTCCAGGAAAGGACGCTGTAGGGACGTGAGGAGCAGAGCGAGTTGTGGGCCTCAGACTCTGCTCATAACTGGAGCCCCAGAAGGGAGAGAGAAGGAGCCCTGATGGGCACCCACTGGGTACCTGGTCTGTGTGAGGCATCTGCACACTGCTGCTGTGTGGGGTGACCCAGAAACTTACTCTTCTGTAAAGCATGGTGTGTGTGTGTGTGTGTGTGTGGTGTTACTATGTCCCCGGGCCTGGGATGGGCCATGGCTGTCAGGAACAGTGGTTCCTCCTTCTGCCTCTCTTGGTCTGGCCTCTCGCCTCTGTCCTTGTCTATGTGACCGTCTCATCCTCCTGCTTCTCCCTGTTAATGCTGGCTGCTTCCTTGTTTCTCCATGTCCCGGTTGCGGCTTTTTAGGTCCAGTCGCCAACATTATCTACTCAACCAAACCTGAGCAAAGACATAGATGCTCTGTCCAACCACAGAGCACAGACAGTGTGCTAGGTGGTATTTTTCAGCACTGGGGTACAACAAATATCAAAGCAGAGGCCCTGCTCTCATGAGCTGATGTCCTCCTGGGAGAGACATCTAGTCAATGAAAAAAAAGCAGAACATTTCAGATGGCCACACAGCTAGGAAGAAACCCACGCTGGGCTGGAGAGAGATGGGGTAGGCGCTGTCTCAGGACCTGCCTAGAGGGAGGCCTCTCCCTGGTCAAGAGCGTGAAGGCAGAGACCAGAAGGATGAGGGAGCCTGCAGGGCAGTCAGGAGATGCTGGTTACAGTGCTGAGGCCTGGTGTCAGGCAGTGGTGCCTGTGTGGCGTGAGGAGGAGCCATGAGACGAGTCCCTGGAGACCACATAGCAGCCTGGTCTGCAGAGCCGATGGGAGCCCGAGAGGCAGATTACAGGAGTCGGTGAGGCACAGAGCGCTGTTGGCGAGGGCACCGTGGGGAGAGGACGGCTGGAGGTTTGGAGCTGGGAGCCTGTCCCAGGGATCCACGTGAGGCCTGATGGGTCTGGACCAGGGGGAAGCGAGGAGGTAAGAGGAATGGTCAGATTCCAGGCAGATTTGTGGGTTTGACTGAGACACCCAACCACTGAGGCATCTAACTGACTTGGTTTTGGGGCTGTTTTAGTTTAACTCGTTGAGATGGAGAATCCGTGGGGCCCAGCGTGGTGTAGGGATTAACTGACAAAAGGAAGGGCAGAGCCCAGCCGCACAAAGCAGCCCTCAGGCAAGCATGTGAGGAAAGAACCTCGAGGCGCAGCCAGAGAGGCCCGGGTAGGCCATCCTGTCACTTACACGGGCTCACCCAGCACCTAGCAGTGCTCAGGACGCCCTGCAAGGGAGGTGTTTCTATTCCAGTTTTCTATTTAAGAGCCCTGGGGCTCAGAAGGAAGGAGCATATCGCCCTGGGCCACACAGCGGGTGACAGGAGGAGCTGGGTTCCAGTCTGCCTGACTCTAAAGCCTGTGCTCTAACTACCAAGCCACGCTGCCGGCGGTGAAGACGAAAAGCCCGAGGGGGTAGGAAGCAGGGAAAGCAGCAAGGTCCTGGGATCTCTAAGGTGCCTTTGAAGCAGGAAGAAATGGCCTTCGGCGCCCATGCTGAAGAGAAGCCAAGGAAGGCGGGAACAGAGAGAGGCTCCCTTGTCATCGGCTTAGATGCAGGGACACAGCCAGAGAGGTGGAGACCGGAGCACAGCCCCAGTGGAGACCGTGGGCTCCCTGTGGCAGTGTGACCTCAGGCAGTGGCTTCTCCATGTCTCCAAATGCCTCATTACTAAGTTACGCTGACTTAACAAGCACACGAGTTCATTTCTTGCTTGGGTTCCACATTCACCACAGAGCAGCAGCGGCAGCTCTGCCGCTCTGTGTCACGCGCACTGACCCTGGTGACAGAGCAGCCTGCTTCAGGGACAGAGGACAGAGGTGCTGGAAAGCAATCCGTGCAGGAGCTCTGCAGTGACAATGGCTGCTGTGGCTAACAGGTCACAGAGCCCCAGCAGGCCATTTGCTGGTAGCTCTCGTGAAGCAGTTTGTCACTAGGAAGTGGGAGAAGCAGTGGAACTGGGCGGTGCTTCGGACAGCAGCCCTGCAGTGGCCACAGCGCTCTGCTCCCTTCTGCCCTCCTACTGGGGCCAGGCCTGCTTCCTGAGTCTGAGTGACTTCTGAATTTCTACCCTCGCACCTCTCTCCGCCAGGCACTGCCCTCCTCTTCTTACAGGATCGTGAGCAGATTTTTTTCTTACAGGAATTTGAGCAGAAACCTTTCATAAGTACAGAATTTAGTCAAGATTTCTAGTTTACCACGTTGTACTAGATTCATGATTCCTTATTTTCCAGACTGAAGTACATACGTGTCCTTCTGACTTGCTTCGAAAAGGAGAAAAAAAAAAAAGAAAGAAAGAAAGAAAGAAAAAGGAAAAGGAAGAAGCGAAGAGTGGAAGCAATTTGAATTCTCATAAACCCAGGGGGAGCGACTCTGAGCGGCCTGTCCCTCCTGTGGCCTGGGGTCAGCTACTGTACACGGACTCATTTTTAAAAAGTTGCGCTGAACACAGTCTAGTTAGGAATTTACATTTTAAAAGCACGACACAACCAGTACTTGCATGCTCTTTCCCATTGTATCCAACCTCGATGGTAGCTAAGAAAGGAAGGTTAATTCCTGTGTTCCTAAAAGGACAGTGAGAGGAGGAAGAACCTGGTAGAAGAAAGTGCTCATGACTGGCTTTCATTTTTTCGTCTGGGCCACAGATTTAATGATTCTCAAGGCCTTGTTTTCCCATTTGATAGTCTAATTTGGACCTTACAGCAACCTTGAAAAATAGAAAGAGCTAGCATTATTGTATACATTTTCATACACAGGACAAATGACGCTCAGGGAGGTTAAATGATCGAGTGGAAGACACGTAGCCAGTCAATGACAGGGTCCTCGCTACACGTTATTGTTAGTATTTTGTAGACATAGGTTTTACACACGAATGACTGCTGTTCCTTTTTTCATCAGGAATTTTGGACATGCCCAAATGATTTGGGTGGGGAATGGGCAAAGCAAGTAGAAAGCAATTTAATGAAGGCTGACTTTTGACTGTGATATGCAATAAACAACTTTAGTTTAGATTCATGTCTCCAGGGTTGCAGCTATAGTTTTTATAAACGGAGATGGTGACCTGATTTATTCATATGTGGGTTTTAGTTGTCGGCTAGTGTTTGGTTGCAAACAACAGAAACCCACTTGGATAAGTTATGCAGACAGATTGGCTGGAAGTCAACTAGGCAACTCGGAAATGTAAGGGAAGCCTGAGAAATCTGACAGTGACAGTGGCGGTAACCTGAGCAGCCAGAGGGATAGAAAAGGCCAAGCCACTCAGGAAAAATCAAGTCTAGCTGTTCCAGTGAACAAGGGAGGATCCGACTCTCCTAACCAGAGTTCCAAACCCCGTGGGGCCAGGGCCTAGTTAGTGGTCCCATCAAATGACTTACAGTCAGGAAAGGAAAACAGAAGCTTTAGCTACTATACTAGCAGGGAAGGAGATGGATTCTGGGAAGTCAGTGGCCATCTCCCACCTGAACTACCTCACTTCCATTCAGTCCCCCAGTGAAGGAGAGTTTTCCCAGCCAGGGAGGTCAGAAGGAGAAAGGAGAAAGGAGAAAGGTCTGCCAGTCTTACCAGCTGCAGGTCCACAGCAAGAACGTGGGCTTTGGAGAGTGTCCCAGACACATCCCCAGGGCAGAGAGGAGGTGTCTTTGGGATGTATCATGCTGAGTTATGAATTCAGTCAGTTTTGATGAACTTGGTGAGCTATGAGTGAAGATGAGTCATTTCCTTTAACTGCATGTGGTTCCTGTTCTGTGGGATTTTGGATGTGACCACACTCAGACGGCTCATGTCAGGCCTTGGATTTTATTAGGGTCACAGTGATGTTTATGATCAAAAGTCTTGGAAAGTGAGTAGCCTACAGCTAGAAGGGGGGTGTAAACAACTGTCCTAGCTCTAGAATTAGTTGCTTTCATTTTTCTTTTTTCCTGTAAGGAACATTGAAAATTTACTTAAATGTCCTCCAGAAAGCAAAACCCAGGAAAGGTTTATTTCTACTTGGATGGGCACTAAATTTCCATGATTATGATTCACTTGTAAATAGCTCGTTATTTTCATTATAAAATAAGAACTCAAGTGCACCATTTTGTAGCTAAGAAAACTGAAGCATAAAAGCTTAACTGGGATGGTCTGTAATGTTATATAGATGCTAACACTTTCATCGTAGTAGCTAATTTCTGCAGAAGCATTTTACTTGCATAGTGACCCTATGAGCCAGTCTACTATTATTTCCATTTTACAGATGAGAAGAGTTTACAGTCACACAGGTACGAAGAGTATCCTGAACCAGCCTATTTACCGCAAAGCCCACACTCTGTGTACTGACTTTGCTTTGGAGGCTGTGAACCTATTAACTGCCCACTGATCTGTACTATGATAGGACCCCTGACTAGTTCTACTTACTAGTAGCACTTGTTCACAATTGCTTCAGTGCTCAGAATCTATTATGATTTAAAGAACTAAAAAAAGTCCATTGGTATGCAGATGAATCGATTTTTCATTAATTAGAGTTTGCTAAGAAATTCAAAATCTTTTTGGGAAAGTAGCATGTGCTAGACTCTGTGGATACAAGAGTGAGAAAAAAAAATCCCTGCCTTCAAGGAAGTTAGAGTCTGATAGAAATGTCAGGTGATAATGAAATAACTGCAAAATGACATAAAATTACAAATTATGATAGTGATAAATTCTTTCAAGGGAAATTACAGCAGCAACGACAGGCAGAGGGAGGAAGAAGGAAGGGGAAGCCCTTAAACATCATGGAATCTGTCATCCATCCACTTGGCAGACGTTTTGTTAGTGTCCTGTAGGGACCCGAGCCTGGGTCTGTGGCTTTGGAGGGTCTGAAGCTGGTGAAGATGAAATCCTAGCTTCCCACGGGAATGCAGGAGAAAGCAGCAGACACGGGTAACCAGAACGTTGTAAGAACAGGAACAAAGACACATGACTACAGCGATGCTGAGAGCTTACATTTACTGCACAATTTAAAGTGCTCTGCATGGAGGAGCTCATTAAGCCCTAAGGCGGCCCTGGGCGGTAAGGACTGCTGTTTCCCCGCGTGGATGGGGAGGGGATAGTGAGTGGCTGGGTGAGGAACATCTGAGGTTGTGTCCGGGGACCAGGAACTAAGGAACGAAGGCGGGGAGCTGGAGGCAGAGCCAGGGAATGGCAGAGCAGGTGGCAGTAGTTACGGGAACTCAGAGGAGGGAGTACCGGCTTCTGTCTGCAGGAGGAACTTCCCGCAGGTCAGGGCACTTGGCGTGGCCTTGCAGGGTGCGAGAACTTAGCGAGTGGAGACAGGGCTGTGGCAAGTGCCCAGGTGGGACTGTCTGGCCGTCAGAGGTTGGGTCCAGTTCTCTTTGGGAGGCTCGGGGTGCATGGCTAGGGCTCAGCCTCCTGGAGACCGTATTTCATTTCCACACCCAGAGTCCCAGGGAGTAAGGCTGGGTCGGGCCTGGGAGGGGTCGCGTTTCCAGGAAGACCTGGATGAGGCGATGCTGGACAAGTGCTCAGGACACAGTCTTGCAGAGCCCAGTGGGACCAGACAGAGGCAGCTGGGGCTAAGAATTTTGCAGTGGGAAGCGGGAGGTGGATGAGAAGAGTCACTGTCCAAACCAGGCCCTGGGAAGGTCACTCTGCATCAGATATTGGGGTTCTCAAGAGGAAAGCCTGAAGGCAAGGAGACTGGTTGGTGGCTACTTAATCATCCGTTCACATTTTTATGGCCTGGAACAGCGGCTGTGGGTAGGGCCAGAGAGCCTGCTCAGGTCCCTGGGGGTGGGGTCAGCAGGACGTGGCGCCCAAATGGACTGGGAGGAGACACGGAATGTCGGCTGGTGCCATCTCACAACTCATCTGGAGCAGGGGGCCAGCCTGTCCCAGCAAACTGTATGTGGGCAAGTTTCTGCTGTGTGAGGGAGGCTGAGGGAAGAGCTGTCTGGCCAGGAGCTGATTCCCTCACAGGACAGGTGTCTGGCCTGAATTTTTCCTTGGAAGAAACTTGCCAATTATTTTAGAAGCTTAAGCAACAGCTCACAGATCTGACTGAAAGGGAGGGCTCTTTTGTTTGTTTGTTTTGTTTTTTGCTTTTGTTGTTGTTTTTTTGAGATAGGATCTCCCCATGTAGTTCAGGTTGGCCTTGAACTCACTATGTAGCCCAGGCTTGCCTCAAACTTGCGGAGATCCTCCTGCCTCAGCCTCCTGAGTGCTGGGATTATGAGTGTGTGCTACCATACTGGGCTACAGCAGTTCTTTGTAGGATAAGAGAGAAAAGAAGATGGAAGCACAATGATATCAAGAAAAAGACTGAAGACAGACTGTGAACTAAGTGGTTTTGCTTTGGCTCAGAAACAGAATAGTTTCAGTCAAATAACAACAATGTCAGTAATGAAAACAGTAAGAGCTCCTGGGTACCTATTACAAGGAGCTGTGTCAGAGCTTCAGGGAAGTCATCTCAATGCATGCCGGAGGCTTTCTGAGCCTCCCCTCACCCTTAACAATGAAGAGATTGAAGTCAAGAAAGATAAAGTAGTACTGAAACATGAAGCTACGTGGCTGTAATCCTAGCACTCTGGGAGGCTGAGGCAGGAGAACTGCAAATTCAAGCCCAACCTGAGAAACTTAGTGAGTTAGTAAAATCTTCTCTCAAAAATTTGTTTTTAAAAACATGGAGATATAGCTCAGTGGGAAGGCCCTGGATGCAATCCCCAATACCATAATAACAAACAAAAAAAGAGAAAAGAGAAAGGAAAATGAAGTTTTTGCTCAGAGTTGCACGGCTCCTGATGGAAGCACTCAGGATCTCGCGGGTGACCCTGCCTATGGTGTGTGCTGCTTGGGAGGGACACAGGGACCCAGAGCCAGAGCACCCAGGGTGCAATCCCAGCTCTGTCACCTGCAGTCACCTGCAACAAAGCCCATTCTTAGCCATGTGCCATGCTGATAACGGTGCCTGCTGTCCCAACCCTGCTGGGCAATTGGAAAGCTCAAACACGAAGCAGAGAAGGGGTGAGTAACACAGGGCACCCTTCTATGGCCACTCAGACTCACCCAGGGAGAGGACCCACCACGGAGTCACTTATTCACATAAACGGCAACGTCTCAGCAGACTGGGGAGGCACACGGCTCTGCACGTTGTGGTTTGTAGCACTCGCGGCTGATAGAACTCCCACAGGTGTGCATGTGATACACGATCATGTGTGGTTTACGTGAGTCTTGTCATTCATTCATCTGTCTGCCCAGGCACTGTGTTAGAAGCTGCTGATTGGAAAATAATGAAAAGACACCCCAATTTTAAAAGCATAGGGTCCAGAAGGGAAGATGGATGCCTATTAGGCGCCTGAAATTGTGCCTGGCAGGTGTCACAGGATTCTTGGTGACTGACCGTCAACTGGAGGGGAAGAGGAAATGCATAAAACACAACTGTTAATCCTTCTACACTGCAGGAACAGTAGGAATGAACAGAACAATGGAGATGCCCTTTTCCGTGAATTCTAAACCTGGGAGATGGTGGGTCAATAGAATGTCATTTTGAAAACATCTAAAGGACAGAAATATAATGATAATCAGCAGGGTGCATGGGCTTGCCAAATACAAATCATATAAAATGGAAACATTTTCTTTCCATCAGAAGGTAACTGGCTTTGGCTTGGTGCCAACTGAAAAAGTAGCTTTGGAGGAATATTGTGGCTCAATGAAGAAATAACTCTTACTTCAGTTTCTTCTGAATCCTAACTTGGGGAATCAGTAAATGCATTAGTTCTTCTAAATTAGAAGGGGAAAAAAGAAATGGGAAAGGAAAATTGCATCTCAGTTGGAATTTGTTTATCTTGTGAACATCGTGGCGTTCACCTCTTTCTCTCCAAAGGTGAAATTCTTTCATGGAGGTGAGGTTGTCCTGGGGCTCCTGGGCCATGGAGGAAGAATGTATATTGATCGAGTTCATGCATTTTACAATGGGAAAAATGCCCTGAATTGCTCTAAACCTGTTTTATGGTGTAACTTTTTCTTAGAGCACAGTATTTCCTTTTGTAGCATCAGCTCCACATAGCCTGGTGATCTTCAGTTTCTTCAGGTGAATATCAAGTATTTTGTTTTTCTAAACCAGACATTTAGAGCAGATGTTCAAGCCTCCTCTGCATGGGCTCCCACATCCCGGCCCGGCCCTGCTCTAGGGCAGGACCTTGAGGAACACCCAGTTCAGGGTGGACGCTTTCTTGCCCAAACTCTTAGCAGCAGATATAGCAGGACCTCAGGGTCACTTTGGTGTCTGCCAGGGTTGGTGGTTTAACCTTGCACTGTCTGTCTGATATATGACTAGGAGGATTTGTCAGATGGCATTTATCTTGAGTCACCAGTGAATGCAATAAAGCCCTTGTGAGTCATGGTTTGTAGCACTTGAGGTTGACAAAACGTCCGCAAGGCTGCCTGACTTCCTGCTCGTATGGTACTTAGATGACTGTTTATAGTTTATGTGTGACTCTTGTCACTCACTTGCTCATCCAGAATGTACTGAGCCCCTGCCATGTGCCAGGCACTGTGTGAAAAGCTGCAGATATGAAAATAACCAAAGGACACTCTCAGTTCTTAATAGCCCAGAGTCTCGACTGGGTATGGTGGCTCATGTCTGTAATCCCAGCACTTGGAAGGCTGAGGCAGGAGGATGGTTGCGAGCTCAAGGCCAGCCTGAACTGCGTAGCAAGACCCTGTCTCAAAAAGCCATAAAATAAATGAATAAATAAATAAATAAATAACCAACATTATAAAAGAGAAAAAAAAAAATAGCCCAGAGTCTAAACTGGACATGAGGTTGCATGCCTCTAATCCCAGCACTCCGAGAGGCTGCAGCAGGGGGATCACAAGTTCAAGCCCAGTCTGGGAAACTTAGTGACTCAGCAAGACCTTACCTCAATCAATCAATCAATCAACGACTCAGGATGTCGCTCAACGGAAGAACTGTGAGTTCACATGGGTTCAATCCTTAATAAGGCAAGAAAATAAGATATAATATAAAATTTAAAAATAAAAGCCCAGAGTCTAGAAGGAAACATGGTCCAGTGTGATAATGCAAAGACAGCAGGGAGGGGTATCACGGGAGAAAGTTAATAACTGCCTTTTGGGGTCACCAAGGGACTCCTAAAGTGCCCCTGGGGCAGCCCAGCTGTGAAGCCTTTAGAGATGAGTCCTGACCACTGAGATTGGAAAGGAAAGGAAAAGAACTCTCACAAGGAGAAAGGGACTACATGCTAGGCATGGACATGATTGCCGTTCTACCTTTTGAATTCCCAACAGGATCTAAATTCCTTGAGCTGGAAGCCTGGGCCATGAATTGGTACTGACCCTCAGGGAATAGGGTACCACAGTACACACCGCCCAGTCAGCCCATGCCTCAGCTGCAGTGTGCGGCCCTGGGAAGCAGCTGTCAACACAGACTTTCCCTGCAAAGAGACTGAGCATTGGCCTCGAAGTCCACCCACCTTCCTCCTGTGTGCCGAGCGAAGACGGCAAGCACCTTTTCATCGGGACTGCTGTCCCTATCTTTCTAATTGGAGTGGTGGGAGGAGGGGGCTGCTCCTGCGGGCCAGCAGGGTCTATTTCCTGGTCAGTCTGGGATCCTCATCAGCTGCTGTAGCCAACAGGGCTGTGTAGTGATTCATATCACTTAGAGTTAAGACATCTTCCAACAAATGGGAATTGCTGCTGTAGGGAGCATCAGATAATGTACTTGCCATTAATTAAAGTGACAGGGAGCCATTCAGCTCTTAGCCCAAAACCGTCTCTAACAGATGATTAGGTATTTGGAGTTGTCATACTCCATGACTCAAGGCAGACTGGGAATAGGGACAGCACTTGGAACAGGGATGACCCTGGGGAGCAGGGAGTCCTTTGGAAACAATGCTCCAAGCTGGCATGGGCCAGGATCAGGTTCAGTGTCACAGTGGCCCAATTTACTTGGTACTTCTACAACTCCTTTATCAAAGGAGTGACCAGGTGGCTGAGAGGAAAGAGCACTGGACCAGGGGTTGGGGAAACGGAAGTTCAGTCGCAGATTGCTTTGTGTTACTTAGTCCCCTGGGGCAATTTGCTGTCTGTGCCTCAGTTTCCTGATCTGTGAAATGAGTTGGCCTACTCATGTAGTCTTGGGAGGCTAGCTCAGGAGACTCACGTGTTCAGAGCTTCGGCTGCTTTCTCATATGTAAATGAGGGATGGATTCAATCTCTAGGTCCCTTCCAGCTCTAATACCCAACAACTGTTTTGAAAAGTTATGATACAGATATTTGTTATTGTTATTGTTGCAAGTGGTAAAGGTTTTGCTAAGGTACTTCACAACCTGCTCTTGCCCGGTGTGGTGGTGCACGCCTTTAATCCCAGCACTCAGGAGGCTGAGGTAGATGGAGCGTTGTGAGTTCGAGGCCGGCTTGGGCTACAACTCGAGCACAAGGTCGACCTGAGCTACATAGTGCGACCCTGCCTCAAAAAACTAGGGCCGGGAGTTTGGCTCAGTGGCTTAAGAACCTGTCTGGCAGGCGTGAGGTTGTGAGTTCGATCCCCGGTGCAGCAAAAAACAAAAAACAAAACAAAACAAAAAACCAAAAAAACCCCTGCTCTTCTGTACTGACCAGCCCTGAGCAAGCAAAAGAAACAGGATGATCCAGAATTTAGGATGGCCCAAGACACCTTCTCTGGGGAGAAATGGCAAGACCACCTGAGAGGAGAGGATGGCTGCACAGCAAAGGGAATCATATAGGAAATCGCCATGGTCTCCTGCCAACAAATGATTAAAACTTATCTGATAACAACAACAAAAAAATTGCTAAGAAATAAGTATTACAGTTAAAAAAACTAATCTGGCTTTTGGCTAAATCAGTAAAAAATATAGTGGATCTGTGGAAAGGTACAAAGAGGAGGAAGACCGGTCCCTTGAGGTCCCACTGGACAGGCAGGACATCTGAGCCTGAAGCACCCCAGAGTGAAGAGTTAGACAACAACACGATGTAGACTCTGAAGAGCTGAAAGTTGTCCTGTGGTTCGTGGGCGGAGAGTGGCAGGGAGTAGTCCGCAAGAGCTGGAACCAAGAGATGTTGGGAACCAAGTCCATGGGGTGGGAGGGTTTGAATGTCCCCCCAAAAACATTCATTGTCATGTTGAGGTGTTGAGGGGTGGAAGCTTCATTTGATGCAGTGTTTAGAGGTGGAGATTTGAAAGGGAGTTATTTTAAATGAGGCCATGGTGGGAAGACTTTAACTCACTGGGGCTGTGTCTTTACAAGAGGGGGAGGAGAAGGCCGGGCATGGTGGCGCATGCCTTTAATCCCAGCACTCGGGAGGCTGAGGTAGGAGAAGCGTTGTGAGTTCGAGGCCAGCTTGGGCTACAACACGAGCGCAAGGCTGGCCTGAGCTACATAGCGTGACCCTGCCTCAAAAAACTAGGGTGGGGAGTTTGGCTCAGCGGCTTAAGCGCCTGCCCTGGCAGGTGCGAGGTTGTGAGTTCAATCCCTGGTGCTGCAAAAAAAAAAAAAAAAAAAAAAAAAGGGGGAGGAGAGGCCCGAGCCACAGCGTGGCCTCCCCACATGACGTCCACACCACCTTGGGCCTCTGCTTGAGTCCCTACCAGCAAAAGGACCTCACCAGAGGAGGCTGTTCAATCTGGAATTTTCCAGACTGAGCGAATCCTTGTTCTTTATAAATTACTCAGCCTGTGGTGCTGAGTTATAGCAACAGCCAGTGGATGTAGACAGGGAGCTTGAGGTTCACACAGGCAGCGGCCCGATGCAGCCTTACTGATCACAACAGAAGCAGAAACCCAGGGCGGCAGGTGAAGGAGAGGGTGCAGGGCCATGCTTCTCTGGCACCCCCAGAACACAACCATCATGGTTTTCTTAAAATGGGGAGCTCATTTCCCTGTGATGACACCTCTTTAGGGTCCACTTCATACACAGGAACTTGGCAGATTGAGGTCTCCTGATCTTTCAAAAAAGAGGCCTCTGATCTATAGAATTCTTTACCAGTGATGGGGACAGCCTCGTTGGCCTTTCTCCTGCAATGGACAGGACGAGCTGGGCTGGCTGAGAAACACATGAGCTTAAAGACCAGCTGGCCTAACCGCTGGATCTTGGACAGGTCTCAAACTCTCAGGGACTCATGGGATGGGTGGACTCTCATGGAGGCAGTGTGTTTCTGAATCAAGAGGAAGTAATCTAGGTGGAAGAGCTCTGTCAGCTGAGTTTGTCATTGGAAGTGGGAAATGCTATCCGATATAGCTCCTCCACTTACTAGTTCCACGAGCCCCGTTTGCTTGTTTGTAAACAGGGGATGATTTATAGTAGCACTTAGTGCACAGGGTCACTTTGAAGATGAAATGAGGCAAGGTGTGCAGTGTTTATGTTGGTGCTGTGCTCGCAGGGTGGGGATTCTTATTCTCTCCTCTTCTTTATCCAGGGGTTTAGTTAAGCTACAAAGCTTGTACACAAGGAGACTTTGAAGCCCAGCTAGAAAGTCTCTGTTCTCAGCATCCTGGTGACTGTCCCCTCTGGAGAGGTCCTTAGAATTAAAACAGCGCTAGGTCAGCTGTCATGTCCAGCAATTTCCAAGGGATGAGACTTTTTACAGAGACATTTCAAACCCTTAGCAAACCGCTTCAGATGGCCACGTCTCTTGACCTCCGTTTTCCAAGTCTCTGATGCAGGTGAATCAGGAGCACTGACCAGGGCTGTGAGCCCACTCAGAGGCGCCTCAGGAGTCTGCCTCCGGGACTGGCTCTGGCCTCCTATCCAAGTGAAGATGGCCTCTCTGACCAAGTGGTTGCTTCACCGAGGTGTTGTGGTTATAGCTATATGTCCCCCAAGAGCTGCATGCACTCAGAGGCGGGGCTACTGAAAGGTGACTGAATCATGGGGCCCTGTAGCTGAAGGTGATGGTAGGAGTTGGTACCCAGTCAGAAGAGGTGGGTCCCTGGGGCGTGACCTGGTAGCGGTATCTCCCAGGTTCTTCCCTTCACTCTCTGCTTCCTGGCTGCTGTGATGGGGACAGCTTCCCTCGAGGGCAGGCCCTTCCACCATGCCGCGTTCTTCCCTGGAGCCAGCTGGCTGTGGACTGGAACCTCCGTGCCAGCCAGAGCTCCACAATGGGGATGGGTGGGGCGAATGCTGCTGCTGGGCCTGCCCTGAGTCCTTGTTGTTGGATTCACCTGAGCCCTGAGCAGCGCCCTGCGCTGGCTCAGGAAACTCAGCTTACCCAGCATGGAAGCCTGATTCATCTCTCTTGGGGGCTTCTTTGGGAGCCCCATCGACAGAGTTTCCTGATTCTACCTTCCCAGTCCATTTCCTTTTCCATCACTCATCAGGGCGGCCCACACCCCTAGTTCTGCCCACAGTTCTTTCTTTCCTCACCTTCTGTGTCCTGGGCCTCCCACCCAAAGTGCCCCAGACCAAACTCTGTTTCCTACACTTTGGAAAAACAAAAACAAAAAAACAAAATTCCAAAAAACTCACCTCTCTCCTCCTCCTCTGTTCCCAATTGTGATCTTGCTCAATCTAAGATCATTTTAAAAATTTCTCCTCATTTTACCAGTTGTCAGCTTAGGAAAAAAGTCTCCTGACTCATTTCCTCACTAATCTTTCAAAACAGAGGCCTCTGATTTACAGAATTCTTCACCAGTGATTCTGTAAATCAGAGGCCTTGGTCTTGCTTCATCACAGCTGACTGCATGGTGGGCAAGAGGAACAAGGAAGGAGAAGTGAGGGACTTCACCTGCCTGACTCCTTGGCTGTCCTTCCCCTGGTCACTTGCCCCACACCAAATGGGCTATGCTTCTGGGCTCATCATCCAGTTCCTTATTGGTCACCTAAGGAACCAGATTCAGTGCTTCCCAGGGTGGCTTTCATCTGAGTCTGTGAGTGAACAGCTTGTTACCTGATTTGGGCTGCTGGAGTCTCCTTCTAGAAATGATACCTAGGTTCTTTCCATCCTGAACAAAGAATTGGTCCAGACAAGTGCAAAGGGTAGCAAGATTTTACATTTATTAAGGGGAGGAAGAGAAACAGGCTCTGCAGCATGAGTTTGGGGCAAGAAAAAGTAGAAAAAGAAGTTTATCCTGCAGCATAAGAGGGGACTGCTGAGAAAGAACACAGAGGCCGAGAGCTCAGTGTTGACAGCCCTTCTGTACCTCCTCCTCCTCAGGCCGACATCAGGTCTAGGCTGTCCCATCTGAAAGCGCTTGAGTTCTCAAAAGTCGTCCATGTGGAGGTCTTTGGGGACTGCTCTGCACATGTGTCCTGGGATTTCACAGTTAACAGGTCAGGCCTACTTCCCCAGCTAGCTTTGCCATGCCCTAACCTCCTGCCTCCAATGACTCAGGTGAACAGGGTGCAGTAGTGTGGGAGGCAGGACGTGTATTTCTGGAGACTCCATTTGTACTGGCTGATAAGTAAAATCCCATAGATGAAAAAGCAAATATATATATATATATATATATATATATATATATATATATATTAAATAGTAAGGTGGAAGCCAGACTTTGAAGAAAGGGAATGTGCAGGTCCTGTCTGAGAACATGCCCCACCACAAAGGGCTTTGATCACAAGTAGTACACATAAGGCAATTGTTTGCTCTTCATGTGGAATTGCCACCAGAATATGTCCCCAGCTCCTGTGGGGAATGGATTTCTTCCTCCCAAAAGGGCTTGAGTATCCCCGGAGCTCAAAAATGGAAGGTATCTGTAGAAAGACAGAGGAGGCCTCCCTGGAGGCCTGGGCTGTGACTGCAGTGTGTGGTTTGGGGTTGGTAAGCACAGAGTCCAAGAGCAGAGCAAGTATCTCTTAGCGAACCCAGGAAGGCAGTGTCCTGGCTGCCAGACCTCCAGCCCTAGTGACCATGGCACGTGAAATGAGGGCAGTGGGCACAGGACGTGCACCCAGCAAACTGTCAGTTTTTCTACTCTATTGACAGGAGCACATAGCAAGTTGTAGGCTGGGGGGAAAATCTGCAGTTTTTCCTCCTACTGTCTGCTTGCTCACTCCATTTTTATGAATAGCTTTCAATTAAAGTTTGAGATTCACCCTTTCTCTTTCTAAAGCCATGTATTTTAGGCATGGTACTATGAACTGAAGCTAATAAACACTTTTATTCCTCAGGTTATAGTGTGTGTATCTTAGAATTTTCAAGGTCCATTAGAAAATAAGCTGTAAACTCATCTAGTTTTGGAACCATGAATGTAAGGCTGGAGCTGCTGCAGCCACCTTGCTACCAAGTGTAGATAATTTGTTTGAAAATAGAGCTAACCAGCAGGAATCAAGAAGCAGCAATGTAAACAGCAATCAAATCCCTTTGAGCTCTATATCGTCATGCCTGGGGTCAGATTTTCTTGTGGCTTTCTCAGTTGTACAAATTCTTTTTGCTTAAACCACTTGAGTTGGGTTTTATGTCATCTGCAGAAGTTCTAAGGACCACTTGCTCCACAGATCACCTGGACCTGATGATTACTCTGCCTCTGTGACTCACTTTTGTCAATTTTGTTCTGATTCCTGTTGCTTCCCCCACAGAGGCGTGAAGGTATTGAGCTCATACACTCAGAGATTTTCCTATCTGAATAGCAATTTGGCTTTGCTTTGTTTCTACTGTAAGGAAGTAAATGTACTTTCTGATTTTATAATTTGGTCACTGGGAGCCTGGTTTCTCAGCAAATATGCAAATTGGGTTTCTGGTTTAACAACTGAAGTTTAGATTCCAGATTGTGGAAAACTGAGCAGAATGGTAAGTGTAGTCTCTGGGCCTTTTCTCTTGGAGAACAACCCAGTCATTGTGAAGCCGAGTGAGCATCAGAGACACCATATTCCTGTGTCCTTCCAGCGTCATCTGCAGTGTCCCCTCCCTTCATAGTCATTTGTTCATTCAGTAATTGCTTACCTAGCACTGGGTTCACATGGTGAAGAAAGCTGAAGTTTCCACCCTTATTGGGCTTAGGTTCTCGTGTGGGGTCACGAGCAATAAACAAGATAAACACAAGATGTAGAAAGTGATCACTCTTTGGGGGAATTGAAATTTTTAGACAAGGTCACAGGGCTGAGCCTAAGGGGTGAGATCTAAAGAGAACAAGGAAAGCAGGAGCACTTGGGTGGGAGGAGCAGCTAGTGCTAAGGCCCTGGGGAAGGAGGGGGTCTGGCAGCTGAGGCAGCAGCAAGGAGGCCAGTGTGGCTCAGGGAAGAGAGTGAGGGGCGAGATGAGGTCCAAGGGCATGTGGGTGCATGAGCTCTGGGTGAGGATGTGTGGGAAGAGGCACTGCAGGACAGTTGGCTTCTTTAGGGTGGGGACCCTTCACCTCCTGCGAAGAGAAGACCTGAGACAAAACTCAAAGAACCATGCCCCCAGGGGCCCACGTGTCTCCTCCTGGGAACTGAGTTCCAGGGCTGTGTTTCTTTTATCCTGGAGACCCAGGCAAGCAGTGCCACTGTGGAGGGAAAACTCAGGGCTAGTGCTGGGGGAGGCAGACCCCGAGGATCTGGGGTCAGAGGAGAAACTGGTGGTCTTGGACGATGGCACAGAGCGCAGCAGAGATGAGTCACCTGGAGACAACTGGTGGCAGGAATGGCCAAGACCATCTGGATGAGCAGCCTGGGAGGACGAGGGGGACCAGGCGTGTGCCACTCCCTGGGGCCCACAGAGAGACAGTGGAACAGAGTGTGGGCGGAGCCCGGAGCAGGCACGGAGACTGATTGTGAGTGGAAATTTTCCTCCATCCCTTTGAAGATTTTCAGGGTCACATAAGAAGGCAGGGGACTGAGAGTCAGCACTGTGGCAGGTGGGAGAAATTGCTCTAGTGACCACCTACAAACTATTAAAGTGACTTTGCCTTGGGTGGGACCCAGGGGTACTCTGTTCTGTAACCCTTGTCCCATCAGGGCCGTCCTACCCACAACTAATGCCTCATTCCTTGCAGGTGTTAGCAGTGCTAAGGCGGTCTCACTCTGGGTCCGAATCTCTTAGCTGTTTCTCTTGTCTAGCTGTGTTGTGTCGCTATCGCAAACTGAGCCAAGTCCCTTGCTGGACCCTACTGATCAACAGTATATTGTTGCTCCCTTACTTGCAAGCTTGTAGATAGAGTGTTGTATCCCCTCAGTCTCTCTGTCCACAAATGTTTACAAAGATTAGGCTTTAATGTACACAGATTTTCTGCCTCAATTGTATAGCTTAATCACTTTGACTTGCTTTATTTCTTTTTTATGAGATCTATTGTCTTCTGATTACAAAAGAAATACATGTGCAATGTAGAAGGCAATTGATTTTTCTGGAGCTTTCATTTTGCATTTGCATTCCCTCTGAATACTCATCTGGGCAATTTGGGAGGCGCTGCAGGGGCGGCAGGCCTGCTTGAATGCAAATGCGTCCCCAGCAGCCCCGCTGGTGAGGGGCTGGCGGAAGAGGGCTTGCAGCTGAGGGCTGCCTGGAAGGCTCTTTCTCACTGTGCAGACATTCTGCCCGTCTCCTTGTCTTTTGTCCCTCCCCTTTAACCAGGCTTTTAACAACAACAGCTGGAATTAAAAGGCATCCATTCATCAGAAGATACAGTGCAGCGGGCCTTTGCTGGAGACTGGTTTCACGCTTTCCTCACGCATGACACATGAGATGTGAAAGGCTGGCTCGTCTGTGTAAAATTGTGGAGTTCATCTCTGTGCGGGTTAGATGGGATTCTCCTTTAGGTATCTTAGTACTCAAGGTGTTAGATTTATAGTCATTGGGTCAAAAGTAGGAAGAAGTAGGTAGTTAACCAAGCCGATTATGTGGGGCCCGTGCAATTCTTGTACATTCTTCCTCTTCCTGAACCCATAAAGTGCTGTGGATCATAAAAATGACAGGTTCTCATAAATGCCTGGAGAAAGAGATAACGTTTATGGACCATCCAGTCTGTGTCATTCATCTCCCCCGTAACTCTAATCTTCCCGAGAACTCCACGTGGAAAGTTTGTTGCCTGTTTTCTAGATGTCCCTGCCCCTATCATATGGATGAGGAAAGTGGGACACAGAGAGGTGAAGAATTTGCCCACGAATATTAAATTTGTTCACCAGAGTTGCTGTGACTTCAGCTAAGTTCTTAAATATTATTTTAGGACTAAGACTAAAAAAAAATTGCATCTCAAGTAGAGCAAATTAAATCATTAAATTGCAAAGACCGAAGGTGTTCGTTCTCCATCCAGGTTTTCTCAGCTTTCTTTCAACTCTGCTTTTTCCTCTGAAGCACTTGAACAGCAGTCAGTCACCCAGGAACTGACAAACTCCTCAGTACAGATCTGTGTGAGTGTAGACAGAGGGGCCCCAGGAAAACTTCCTGGTGTGGCTGGCGGGGGTGACAGCTTGGTAATGGACCTCAGAAAGTGTATATATGAATTAAGCACCTTTTATTCCTTTGCTGCAAAAACATCAATTAAGCTTGAATAATCTATAGGTTTCCCCTATTTCAAACAGAAGAAAATCAACACAAATTGACTAGATTGTCTTTTTCTGTAGCCTTTAGTCATTAATCCTCTTCAACACTTTCCTGCCCTTATCCACTGCTCCCCTTTAAAAAAAGAAAAAAGAAAAAAGAAAAGAGAGAGAAAAAAGAAAGCTGTTCAACATGCACACACTGCCATTTCTGGGATCCACTGGGAATCTTTACTAGGCAGTTTGCTTAGTCTTGAGCATAATGAAAACAGGCGTACTATGCTTTGGAGAAGCAGCCAGTCTGGCCTGCTGATGGTGGGTGGAGAGTTTATTCAGGCTGCTTTTACATTTGGTCAGTTGATGGCTTTGACCTCACAGCCTGCTCCCTGGCTGATGCTACCCTGCACTGGATGAGCCCTGCAGACCCCGCCATCAGATGTGAACCAGAGGAGCCTCATTCGTCTCTGACAGGCCCCCCCCATATATATAATTTTTTAATTGATGCTGGAAATGCTGATCTGTAAGAGCAAATGAACAAATACCAGCAAGAATCTATCCCTGTCCCTGTTCCAGTCCCAGATCCTGCTGCTTCAACAGGTGGGCAGCTCATGGCTAGCTGGGAGGCTCCTGGAGGCCTGGGAAGAGGAAATCTTAGGAGCACATCCAGCTCCTCCTTTGCTTTCAGGCTGGGGTGTACCCAAAACTCCCAGCAAAATGCCTCTGCTTTCTATGAGGTGACGGCTTGCTGAGGACCACACGGGTGGTTCCTTCCTTGCTCTCTCACCTCAGAGCGCTGCGGGGAGAGAGGGGAAGCCTGTGAAGCTGTCACCGTGTGGGATTTATGGGTCACAGAGCAGGAATATTTTCAGTTTCATTGGTTACTTCTCAATTGCTGGCCTAAATGGCTGTATCAATCCATACTACTTAAGAGTAGAGTTTTTTCTTTGCGTGTTCCTCAGTGCACAGAATTGTTAGGTTTTTACATTTGCAGAATTGATATAAAATGGTATATCATTGGTTTCCCCAATCCTTCTCCCCACTGTTTAGATAAAATCAGGAGAATAGATGCCTCAACCTGCCAAAATGGTCTCCCTGTGTACTGATTTGTTTTCTTAGGAGTGGGAAGGCAGAGTACCGGCCATTGGTTATGTTGATCAGCTATGTGGTTTTTTTTGCTCTGTACCTGGATGCTTGAGATACTGCTCCTAGACCTGAAGAATTTTCCATATTACGTGCCCTCTCTGCCTAGGTAGAAACCAGAAACTCTCTTTCCCAGACTCCCCAAAGAACTGGAATTTAGGTCGGGCTTATGATCTGTCAGTTGGACATGTCGATGTACAATGTATTTGGCACAGGAGGAATAAGGTGCTGTGTGGGATCCAGTCTGAAAAGGAGTAAAGGGACATCTGACTTCTGAGGGCCATGGTGGTGGAGCTGTCTCATAGCCATGGTAGCTGCCATGATTGTGTCTCCCCTGGAGTGGTCTAGAGGTGTACTTGTGCGTTATTCCAGTGCAAGCCTATCTCTTCAGTTCTCTGGGCTGTGCTCTGAGCCATCCTTTATGTGATGCCTTTGTTGTCTACACTTCCAGAGTAAATGCTCCTAGTGACCAAGAGCCCCATCATCACTCTGTCTGTGAGTGCATCACATGCCTGGCTTTAACCCTCTCACAAGCACCCCACAAAGCAGATGCTATTGCCCCTGTTCTAGAGATGAGGGCACCCAGACAAGGCACAGGCCAGTGAGAGGTGGAGTGGGTTTGACCCCAGTGCTGGCTGACTGCAGAGCCCTTCAGACACAGCCTGTTCTGCCCACTGCTAGCTACTGCCCACACATCACTTGCTTTATTTTTTTCCTTCTTTGTAGTCCTTGTCACAACCTGGGTTTTTTTTTTTTTTTAATTTCTTTCCTATCACATCCAACTAGCCTATCAGGGATCTCTTTTTGTGTACCATTGCTATGTCCAACCCTCCTCAAGCACAGTAGGCGCTCACTGACTATTTGCTGGATGAATCGATGAACCTGATTGACCCACCATGGATTGTTTTGGGAGAGACAATCCTATTGTCCCTTCTACTGAGCTCAAAAACACTTTGCACTATTCTTGTCTGTGTTCTTTCTCAGTATCCTCAGATTGAGACATCTCAGGCCTCCTAGAACCTGAAGCTGAACTAGTACCTGCTTTTCCTGTATTCTGTAAACCTTAGAAACCCTTTCAGTGTGCTGCAATGCCTGTCTTATGCGCATGCATCCCACAGCCAGGACAGTTCCAGTCTCTTGGGCCACATGATAGGCCCAGAGCAGAGCTGGCCAGGAGGAGAGCCGCAGAGCTCCCCGGCTGTAAGGTGCACCCCCTTCTCACACTGCTGCTCTCTCACAGCCCTCCTGTGCACCAGTCTCCACCCTTGGGGAGAGTGAACCACAGAGCCATGTTCTCCTAAGCTTTCCACCTGTGAGAGGCTGGTGGCCATGTCACCTCTGTGAGCACTCGTCACTGGTGCCTGTCACTGGACAGCCATTCTGTGCTAAACATTCTCTTCAGCTCAAATTTTTTATCTTTGTATCCTTTCCCATAAATTCTCCACTCTGCAGTTTTTAGGACTAGGGTTTCATGACCACTGGTTCACAAATAAATCAAAAGCCAGACCTAATAGCTTTGTGCCTGGGCCCTGCTTTAAACAATTCCTCTGAAGGTGGGTGTTTTGAGTTGTCTCTTCTCCCTTTCCCTTTTGTTATCTCTCACTCACTCTCAAGGTCCAGGGGAGAGAAAGAATTAAGGTAATTTACTGATTCCCAGAATAAGCAGAATTATAAGGCCCTGCTCTGGTTCCCTCCTCTTAAATCCACTCACACAATTAAATCATGAAACTGGAACAAATTTAATGGGTAGAGGGAACTCAGGGGAAAAGATACATGAAAGGCAAAGGCGTGTGCCTGAATCTGTTGATGCTTTAGCTTTCCTTAAACGGTCACATGGGGCACCATGGTTTTCCCTTGTCTCTGAGGGATAAGTTTGGTCAAAAATCTTTCGTGGCTTCCTGAAATGTGGATAGTACCAATCTATGTCTTTTCCTATACAAGCATGCTTATGAGTATGTATAACTTGCAAATTAGGAATGGTAAGAGATTGATAGCAATAACAAATAATAAACTAGAAAGTTACAGCCATAGACTACAGCAAAAGTATTACTCTCCCCTTTTCACCCAACACCTTGCATGGCTTCTCTTTGGCACCGCCAAATCACCAGCATCACTACTCTCATGATTCAGAGCCTTTGTTAAGTAGAATTAGCTTTGCAGGGCCACCCCAGCTAAACGATAACCGAGAGTGTTAAGGGCATGCGGTGGATGCCCGTGGGGACCCTGCACGAAGTGACAATTCACACCTGAGAGGGTGGAGGGGTGCCTGGAGATCTCATCATGCTGCGCAAGCCACTGTGCAATGTAAAGCTCCTAAATGGTTTTTTCTGTTTAAAGTTTTCAGTCTGCAATTGACCACAGGTCTCTGACAATGAGGAAAGTGAAACCTTGGATAAGGGACACTGATGTAGTCCCTGATGGGACCAAAGAGCACAGGCTTGCAGAATCATCCAAGCTGATTTGAATCCCTGTTTTCCCTCATGTATTGGCTGTGTGACCTGGGCGAGTTCCCGAAGCTTAACCTCTGTAAGAATCAATTTCCCCATTTGTAAACAACCCTTATGGGGTGTAGCGCAGTTTAGAGATGATGTATGTAAATCACTCACACAGCCAAGCTGGGGCAGGACTGTACTCTAGAGCTCGCATTCCCAGTTCACTGCCTTGCCCAGTGTACACACACACACACACGCACATGCACACACAGGCACTCATGCACGCACACACACCACGTTACACAAACACACATACACCTGTACACAGTACATACACACACACAGAGACACCACACCCACACATATCACATACACACAAATGCACACACACACCATACGACAAGCATGTGCACACTCACACACACACACACACACACACACATGCACACTGTAGGCTCCTTTCTCATCCACTCAGCTGATCTGGTGAAAGAAGAGAAAAATCTGTTACTATTTGAACATGTTAAAGCTCTATTTGATTTCACTGGGGAACAAAAAAGGATGCAATTTGACCACTCTACCTAAAAGCTTCAAGGAAGAAAACAGGGGAAATTATGAAATTATAATCAAAAGACAAGTTTAAAAAATGGCTAATTAAAAAAACCCCACCTATCAACCTTTCTATTTAAAAGGTCTTGAGGAGCAGCAGTCAAACTACTGCCTGAAACCGCGAGGGCTCGGGGTGGTGGTTTGTCTCCCCTTTCACGGGTAGCTTAGAGTTGGTTCTTTGTGTCACCCAGGTGGGAAGGACCTCAGTGGTAACACCGCTTTACTCAGCAGTAGACGACACTTTCTTCCTCAGAGTGCCTGGAATGTGTAGTATGTGACTACGGGGCAACAACTGAGATACGCTGTGGAGCAGACAGCCTTCTGCTTTCGCTAAGCCCCAGGAGCTTTGGCAAAAGAGCAACTGGTTTAGATTCACTCTGACTTATGCTTTTAGAACCTACTCCCTAACCAGGCAATGAGAAAAATACACACAACCTATTTAGAAAGTGCACTGTGTGTTACGTGTAGTGATCTTTGGGGTGCAGGAAGAAGGAGCTCCCTTTTCCAAGGGGTGAATTTGATTTCTGAGGACCTCTGGATTTAGCACCTTAACATCTTCCCTTACAAATCCACATGCATTAGACACTGTTATTTTTCCTCTATACAGATGACAAAACCGAGTCAATGACCTGCTCAGGGTAACTTTGCTAATAAGAGGCAGAGTCAGATGCACAGCCAGGCAGTTCAACCCCAGAGCCTGCTCCCATCTACACAGTGATGCAAGATGCCAGTCAGCACAGGGACGCCGGGTGCATTGCCATCGAAGGGCAAGGGCAGAGGCACTCTGTCCAGAGGGAGAGGCCGTCCTCATAGGAGACCAGACTCTGTTTTCTATAAACAAAATTAACACTAAGTTAATGCTCATGTTGAGGAAATATACTTTTATCTTAGACAAAGCAGTGAGAAAATCAGCTGGGAACCTCACTAGTAAGAATGACCCAGGATTGGGCTTGTATCTCTGCTCTCACTCCTGGTACTTAAATGATTCATGTTGGCACTACTGGCATTTTGGGTGGAAGAAGACTGCCAGTTCCAGTTGCTGCAACTGTCCCCAAACTCTTCCTGTTCTGCCTAACCCCCACCCTGCTCAAGAACCCAGGAGGGGACATCTTGCTGAAGGCTGAGGTGTTAGAGTCTAAAGAACATGGGCAGAGTCTGAGGGGACCATGTTTTCTGTGAGGATGTAAGGAAGAAGAGGAGAAGGCTGCATTAAGGATCCAAAGTGGGAGAGCTGTATAGAATGGTGGAGACTGAGAGAGGAGGAGAGAGAGAGGCCTGAGAAACAGGACCTCACCTGAAACCTCAGATCTCAGGAGCCTCTACTGAACAGCTTAGAATAATTGTGTTAGTCAGCTTTGTATCACCATGACAAAATATCCTAGAAGCCCAACTTAAAGGAAGAAAAATATACTTTGGCTTACAGTTTCAGAAGTTTCAGTCCATGGTTGGCTGGTCCACTGCCTTAGGCTTGTTGGGGAGCAGAAACATCACAGGAGAAGAGTGTGGTGGAAGAAAGCTGCTCACCTCATAATAACCAGGAAGCAGAGAAAGGGAAAAAGCCATGGAGGAAGGTGTGGGGACCAGATATAGTCCCCAGGGTCACTCCCTCATGATCCGCTCTCTTCAACTAGGTATCCCTTGTTTCCATCACCTCACAATAATGCCATCAAATTATGATCTCATCAATGGATGAATACATTTAATGAAGGTAAAACCCTCATGAATTCAGTCACTTCCCCAAAGCCCATCAGTTGGTAACTAACTCTTTAGTACATGAGGTTTAGGGGACACTTCAAATATAAACCACGGCAATGGTGGCCTTGACCTTCCTCACCCTGTTGCTCCCTGGGGGAGACTTTGGTCTTCTCTGGGTTGGACCTGCAGAAGTTGGAGTGCATGGAAGACATTCTGAGAAGGGACCAGGTGCTTCTAAACCATCTCACCATAGGTGCAGCCAAGGAAGAACTAGAGTAAACTCCCTTTGCCTTCCACCAGGATCACTTCTTCTGCTGTGGCCTGGAATACCCCTCTAGGAAAGTGGGATGTCAGAGATGTATGTGTGACTTTGACATGAGGTATTGTATGAGGGAGGTCCGTTGTGGAGGGCATTTCCACAGGAAGTCATGCTTCACAATGAGTTATATGCTATGTGATATGAGCTTATTAGGCTAATCCAAACCTTATACCTTGTCTAATTCATCCTGGGAAGGTGGACCATACAGGTGCTGTGCATACCTGTGTCTTTTCTTATGGGCATTTTAAAGCAAGTCAGTCCTTCAAGGAGAAGGCAATTGTGGGCCCACACTGTATGTGCATCGGTGGATGGATCTAGCTAAAGTGCACTGCTCCTGGGGCCAGAGCAATAGACTGGCTCAGGCGCTTGGGCAGTCTGGATGCTTTCCCAAAACCTCCTGCTCTTGTTGGAGTAAAGCAGCTCTACCCTGGAGTGATATCCTAGACATGGAACCTGGGAGCATGTGTGTAAATTGTGGCCCCATGGTCTGTGTTAGTACTTGAGATAGTTGACTTATAGAGAGAGGGTTTTTCTTTGGCTCATAGTTTTGAAAGTTTCAGTTCATGACTGGCTGATTCCACTGCTTTGAGCAAAACTTCTCACTTCTAGTCAGGAAGAGTGCAGAGGAGGCCAAAACCCCACTGTCTCCTTGGAAGGTCCACCCTTAATGACCTAAAGGGCTCCCACTGGGTCCCAGCTCTTAAAGGTCCTGTCACCCTCCAATGCCAATGCAGTGCTGCCCTGGGGGCCAAGCCTTTAACATGTGGATTCAGAGGGACATTCAACATCCACACTTACGGTAATATCCCATCGAGGTGTTCAGGGAAGAGGAGCCCCAGGGACAGAGCAATAAGTTACTTTTCTCTTGTTGCTGGGGCAAAATACCCAAAATCCAAAGTTAAAAAGAAAAGGTTTATTTAGGTCACAGTTTGTGGAGGTTTCAGCCCGTAATTAACTGGCTCCAAGGCAGAATGGCATGGCTGAAGGGCAATAGTTCATGGCAGTAAAAGACAGCAAAAGCAATAAGGGCAAAAATTGGGGAGAGCAAGTCTCTTCTCTTCCCTTATATTTTAAGCAGGCTACTTCCCCAAGGTGGGTCCTCTACACCCTAGGATGTAGAACTGTTGAGTCACTTAGATAAGCTTCCAAATTTCTCAAACTGACACAATGTATCAAGCATTACAATCCATCCCTTGTAACTTGGCAATCAGGCACATTTCTTTAAACTACTTTCCAGATACAAAGACATGCTTATTTTTATCATTTTACAACTTGAACATTGTAACACAGGTTTAACAATCCTTCAGAACCAGTATTAAGTCTATTAACATTATATTACATTGGAACCATAACAGAGAGGAAATGTGATCGAGCAGGAAGCACCATCTATAAGCTAAAAGCTGCAAATACACCGAGCCAGGGCACCTGCTCAAACACTGTGTGGGATGACAGCAGTGGCTTAAACCTTAGGTGGAAATACCATATTTCCTTTCTCCTAAGTTCATGAAATGAGACCCCCTCAAAACAAACAAACAAACAAACAAACAAATAAAAACACAAAGGACTAGGAACCTAGGCTTTGTAGACTTGGGTGCTTGCCTGAAACTCGTGGGCTCATAGACACTCAGATATGCCAAGTGGGAAAGTCTTGACTATAAGCAGATGAAAGACAACCAAAACAACAGACATTGATTAAGGTGACCCCGGGGAATAGGACTCAGTGACTGGAGTGGCTGCACCAGCCTTCCTCTTCCCTATCCCAGTTACCTCTTTCAAGTTTGAGCCCATAAGTCATTTCTTACATCCTACCTAACTGAAGTCCAGGCTCAGCATAGTCTGAGTGTTTTATCACCCAAGTACCCTGATCTCAATCCTTACCTCTTCATTTCTAGCCACTCCCCTGGTGACCTTGGCGGTCTCCAGCCTCACAGCTTTCATTGCCTTCTGCTTGCTGAGGACTCTCTAACGTCTATCCCAAGGCTTAGTGTGCTTGACCTCACTAGAGGCCCACAGGATTTCTCAGACTACACAGCCACTGTGAAACCTCTGACCCCCCGCTTATCCCTACTCACTTGTAACCATCCCCATGTAGTGGATGGTGGCTTTGCGCGGTCATCCTCAGTTCTACTCTTGCACACCCCATGTTTAACACGTCAGCACCACCCCATGTTTCTTTCCTGTTCTACTTGGGATCACTGCACTTCTCACCACCTCCACTGCTGTGACCCTGATCATGCCCCCACTAACCCTTAAATGACCACAACAATGGCTTCCTAATGGGCTCTCTGTTCTCCCTCTCTTCTTTTCAGGATAACCTCAACACATTTGCCCAAGTGATCCTATTAAAATATGAATCAGATCATGCCACCTAAGCCCTCTGCTCAAAACACTCTAATAGCTCTCCCACTTTACTCAAATCCTGGCCCCATAGCCCATGAAACTGAAGGCTTTCACTCCACTGTGGTTCCTGGTGCCCCCCTTGTCCCCCAGGTCCGTCTCTATTTGTATTCTTTTCTTGAGCCAAAAGTTGGAGAATAGAGTGGTAGAAATATGGTTGGTAAGCAGAGAGTACATCAGAGGATGCTTAAATAAAATTGGGCAAGAGAGCTAAAGAATTTCTTCAAGACTAGGGATGAGAATTGCTTTGTATTAGTGTAATGAAATCGACACAAAGCAGCCAGTGTTAAGACAAAAGAAAATTCACAAATTCTAAAATTTAGAATTTATCAGTAGGTTAAGAACTCTTTAAAATTCTAACAGCACTCAGCATTTATGCTGTTTGCTGGGCTCAAAGAAACACACTCACAAAAACAAAGAACAAAGGATTGCCTCTTAGGTAGGATGATGGTGTCAAATGCATCTATTTCCCTTGCTACATTCAGTTTCCATTTCATTTTGAGCTCCTACTAAACTCAGGAGGTTGCCTTTGGGTTTTCAACACTTAGGGAATGACTTAAATCTAAATAATAATAAAAAGTCACTGCTTTTATTGGACTTTTATTTCATAAGTTGATGGAAACATCTCATATACACATTGGGTTTTGTAACCCAATCTTGGTACTCACAGAGTCCCGCAGGGAGCTTTTGCTGCTTGGGCGTTCCCTGGCATTTGCATTATTCCTCCAAGGCAGAAAGGGAAAGTGCTCTCAGGAAAGCCAGAATCCTGTTTTTATTTGAAAGAATTCATATTTAAAGCGAGACACACACTCACAGGTGCACCCACAGACAGCCTCTTAGACAGGCTATATCATAAAATTGTAGGGTTTTAGAATTGAAAGAACCTCAGAGTCCATCCATCTTAACACTGGCCTGTTACATTTGAGAATGCTTCTGTCCAGACAGGTTAAATACCTCATCCAAGGTCACAGCAGCTAGTGGAAGGGACCAGACTGCAATTCGGGTTCCCTGACTCAAGTCTAATTTTCTTTCTGCTACACCACATTGCCTCCAAAATAAGATAATGCATATGAAATCATTCTGAAAACTGAAATGCATTACACAAGTATTGGGTGTGGAGAGAGAGAATGAGCTTGCTTTCTTCAGAAGTGAGCATCACTTGCTCAGGTCTCTTTCCAAATAAAGTATATTCATGTCAGTGAATCATGAGCTGTATTACTGATTAGGTTCGTGCGTTAGGCCTCCAGAAAATGAGCATCAAAGGGTCAAACCAAAATACAGTCTTCATTCAAATACATCAGTATACATTTGGGCCTCTGTATTTCAAGGTTTTGCAACCAATATTCAGTCAACCATCAGTCAAAAATATTATAAAAAATCTGAGTCTATATTGAATATGTACAGACAGTACCCACCGGTGTCATCACACCTTAAATATTACTATAACAGTCCTTTACATTGTAGTAGGTGTTATAAGTAATCTAGATATGATTTAAAGTATATGGGAAGATGTACGCAGGCTGTATGCAAACACTATGCCATTTTATATAGGAGCGTTGAGCATTCAAGGATTTTGGTATCCACAGCGGGTCCTGAACCCAACCGCCCCATAGGAAAGAATAAATGTTGCTGGTTTCCTTCCTTCTCACCCTCTCGGTCAAACTCCCTCTAGTGGATACGTTTAGTTATTGCATGTATACCAACAAAGGCTAAGTACCTTCCAAACAAAATTATTTCTACTGCACTATTTATTAGAATTGTGTGCCCTGCCAGGCGTGGTGGCGCACGCCTTTAATCCTAGCACTCGGGAGGCTGAGGTAGGTGGAGCGTTGTGAGTTCGAGGCCGGCTCGGGCTACAACGCTAGCGCAAGGCCGGCCTGAGCTACATAATACGACCCTGCCTCAAAACCTAGGGCTGGGAGTTTGGTTCAGTGGCTTAAATGTCTGTATGGCAGGTGTGAGGTTGTGAGTTCAATCCCCGGTGCCACAAAAAAAAAAAAAAAAAAAAAAAAAAAAGTGCTCCCTATTTCTTGATATCAGCAGCTGTTACCAAAAGCAATTAGAATATTTTTAAATATAGACATGAATAACTGGCTTAGATGTTCAATAAAAACGTGGATATTGCTATGAAAGACTAAAATAGTTTTATGATGAGAATGATAACATTCAGAATTTGGTGATTAAATTTCTTCTGATAGATTTGAATCCCATAAAAGTGCTTATAACTAATTTAAATGTTTTAATTACAAAAGATACATTCTTTTAGAAGTAGAAAGCCTATTAATATAACTAAAATATGATTCATCAAAATAATTAATTACCACTTTACTCAGAATGCTATCAATTACTAAATAGTATTGAAAATCATTTGAGGGATTAAAATTTTATTACGGTGCAGTTAATAATTTTCTAAATCACATAGTACTTATGAATAGTTTTAAATGAGTCCTGTGGTGCTCCCTCTGAGGTGTACATACAATTCTCAGTGTGTGTGTTTATTCAGGTCACCTCCATTGTGATCTCTGTGTTCCCTTGAAAGACACAATGTTCAGCTTCTCAACACTCTAACCGGGATCCTTGTCAGTGGAAAATCTTGGCAAGTACACCTGCCCCCTTACCAGCAAGAGATTTTTCCTAAGTGCTCTGGATTGAGTGAAACAGATAGGTTGTTGGAAGAGTCTGTAAACACTGAATTCCAGCTCTTGCTCTTAGAAACTCCATTCCAAAGTCTCAGGGATATTCTCAAGTAAGAATTCCCACCATCATCCGGGTTCTTCAGTCCATGACACACAAGTCTGTGTGTACAGTGAGGAGCTGGGGCTGGGCAGGAGAGTACTGCTTCTGGCTTCTATCCTTCCCTTGTCTTTCCACATTCCTCAGGTCTAGAGACACAAGCACTGTACCATGTGCCTACGTGTGTGTACACACACACACGAGAGTTCTGAGAGCTGGAAGTCATGTGGGTAAATACATAAATAACTGGGCCCTGGGGAGGGGGCCAGCTGCGGGTGGCCTCACTTGCTGGTTGACTGTGCTGTTCAGGGGGCCAGGGTTCCCTGCAGACCGACTGATGCCTCTTCGCTCTTCTAGTCAAGACTGTTGAATAACGGAGGGGGAAAAGTAAGCTACAAATGAAAACGTCTACAGTTTTAAATATGAAGCAAACTCTATTTTAACCTTCCAAATACAGTCCATAAAATTCAGTGGCATAAATTGTGGGCGCCTTTCTGCCAGGTGGATGAGATGACAAGGGAGGGGTGTGGCATCTGGGCCTCCCCCTTAGCGAGGTGGTGGTGGTGGTGGTGAGTTCACTAAATTCCTGCATAGGAGATCCTCTGTGTTATTTTCACTGCCTTCTTTTTCCTGTGTCTTCTTCTGGTGCCAGACCTCTCCTCCCTGCCTGTGTGGTGGGCTTGTATCCCAGAAGAGATCAGTCATAGCCTCTCAGCCCCAGCCGCAATGGTGGTTAGAGAGGGACATGCTGGGGTCATGAGTCCTTCTCCGAGACTGACCTCTTCATCATGCTGAAGGCTGAAAGTCCGGAACCCCAGCAGCAGAGGAGCCAGCCTAGTGGGGGTATGCAGACCCCAGGAAGCAGGCCCCCCCAGAGAAGTAGGGATAACTGTCTAAGAACGTCCTGATTCTGTTGTTCCTAAGGCCAGCTATGTCCATCTCCATTTTCCCCCTTTTGGGGTATAGGTTGTCTGGAACTGAGTTTCTGTTACTTGCAACTGAATGAACCTTGAATAATACAGAAATGCCTCCAGGGTTTGAGCTGGGAGCTGCATTAGTGAATAAGTGGTTACCAGTGAAGAAATTTCACCTTCCAGTAGTCTAAGCATGGAGCCGGGCGTCAGCTCCCAGGATGAGAATGTTGGGAAGAGGCTCTCATCCTGATTCCTGTCTCAGATGGCGTCTTGGGGATCCTAGTTTTCTCTGAGCTTCTGCTCTGCCCTCCTCAGTGTTGGTTTCATTCTCTCTCCGTGCATGTGGTAAATATCCCCACCCACCCTCCCCATCCCAGCTGAGCAGCCTCTGGCTTCTGAGATCCTTCGGTCCCATGATACAGAAGGAAAAAGAACTTCCTTTTCCCTCCACTCACATCACTCCAAAGTGAGCCAACTGCCATGTCCAAGGGCATGGCCGCTCCTCTTGGTGACCCAGAGGCCAGGTTACTTCCTAACTGTACACACAGGATCACCGCCACCAACCTGGAAGAAGGATGGCCCCCTTCTCTCTTTCTGAGACCACAGGACAGGTTGACAGAGAAGGTGGAGGAGCAGCTGTACCAGATGGAGCGCTTGTTACAAGGAGCAGGAGAGGTAGGTTAGACAATGGCTGTGCCAAGAAGGGAACGTTTCAGGCTCCCAAGTCCAGTCGTGGAGAAGTCCTTGGCTCCACCTGGGACGATGGACCAGGGGCAGCTGCTGTCTTCTCATGAAAATACCCAAGTATTGCCCCTGGAGTTGCTGAGCCATGTCCTGGAAGGGAACAGGTACAGGAGCCTGCAGCTAGAGCAGGGCAGTCAGGCAAAGGGGAGAAAGGCAAATGCCCCCAGCAACCATCTTTGGCCTGTTGGGCCCACAGAGCTGCAGTCCTCCTTCAGGCTTCTGTTTCTCTGTTTCTTGACAGAGCTTCTCTCTCCCTTGGCCTGACCAGGGTGAGAAGGGAAGCAAAGTGAGTTGCGGACGCCCCTGTTGGGAGCCCAAGACCCTTTATACAAAGCACAGGGTGTGTGGTGACTACAAGCTGTCACCTGGGACTCACTGCCTTAAATGGGTCAGGTGTAAAAAAGCGGCCATTAATTAATGCTGATGAGCTGAGAATACACTGCTTACCCTGACTGCTCAGCATGGAATGTGTTAGTTAATTCCAGGAAATCTAATTATTGAAATCCTAGGTTCTGCTCTCTTCCTGGGATGACCATATTGGAAGAGCCTGGAAAATATGTTTGGGGAGTCCGGGTGCCATTTCAGTGTGTCCTCCTGTCAGTGTGTGGTGGAAATTCTGGGCTGAGAATTGAGTTAAAGGGAAAGGACACGCCTGGATTCAGAAGAGAGTTATGATTTATTTTTTCTTTTGACACAGGGGTCTTGCTAAGTTGCTAAGTTGCTTGGCCTCAAAAATCTCACCATCATTTTGCCTCAGCCTCTTAAGTGCCCGGGATGACACTTGTGCTCTATGATATCCAGCTTGAGAGCTGTGATTTTGGAGGGCAGAGTAGAAAATCGCATCTCCTTCATATGAAGGACTTTGCTCCTGGCAGGACCTAAAAGTAGAAAGGAATTGAGAGGGTGGTCTAGTTAGCCGTGGAAGTCCTTGGCAGGGCCATAAATCCATCCCAGCTGAGAAAACTGTTTACTTATAGAACCAAACCAAGCAAGTCAGGCCTTAATAGACTAGCGCTGGTTGGCTGCTTCGATTCCTGAAATCACTCTGCCCTCACAATACTGAGTCAGGGCACTTTTGATTTCCCCAACTCCTCTCAAATCTGGGTAAGGAGATGGCATGACCTTGGCTTTAAGCAAGAAAGACCAAGGGCATGGTGGGAGTGTGGAGTGGGGGGCAGGTCAGTGCTAGATCCAGATACCCTCTTCTTGCGAGGTGATTCCAGGGTACCTAAAGTGGCCCTGGGACTTTAGAGATGGGACCTGTGTTTCACCTGGTATTCACTGCAGATGTCAGTGGAGTAGAAGACAGGGTTTTGCCATTCTGAAGGACACAATTAAGTAACAAGCAAGCCGTGAGCCACACCAAAACTGCAGAGGAAATGCCCTGTGCCCTGGGGTAAGAGCAGCTGCACATGGATAGATGATACAGTTGGGCCCAGGACTTGCGTTTGGGACTGGCAGGTGCAGCACAGACAGGGCCGGCCTGGGCTCGTCCTCTGGCAGGTGGGCGAGGAACTTGGCTTAGACTTTAAAGATGGAACGAGAAAGATTGGCTAATAAATCACTGATGGCCCACTCTGGGTGAAGCCCCGCAGGAAGGACATGAGGAAGAAGCCAGAATGTTCCCTCTAATTCTGTCCGAGCAGTGGCTCTCTAGCGCCCCCTGGAGCCGCTAAGGCCCACGCAGGCAGGGCGGGAGGAGGAGAGGAGGAAGGAGGAAAGGGAGGGAAGAAGGTCTTGGAGCTCAAAATGGGTATTCACTTGCTGCGGAAATAACAAGAACCTTCATTCTGGATCTGTTCCCACACAGGGGGATATGTTGTCTGTACTCAGGTCTGGAACTCAGAATTCATGGGCAGTTAACATCTTACCTCCCCTAATTCTTTCACCACCAATGTAGTGATAATGACTGCCATGCTGTTACTGTTAAAAAGAAAATTCAATTTGATTCTGAGCTCCTACTCACCAATGACAAGGAGTCAGAGGAGTTAGCAGGTAGCCCCACCCCTCCCTTGGGAACTTACAGAAATCCCACAGGACCCAGGCAGTGCATGATCTTCTGGGGCAGAGCCCTTGGTCACCATAGCTTTTGGGTCACAGTGGCAGAAAGGACCTGAGGAAGGCCAGGGCCTGTGGCTGTGAGACCATTAGGACCTGGCGGAGGTGCCCGTGCTGCAGGCTGTCTCCTGGTGGTATAAACAGGGCGTCCCTCTGGGGACTCCGTGCTGGGTACACCTCCAATGGACATTGGCACTCTCGTCAAGGGAATCACCATTTCCCTTGCTGGAACAGGCTGCCCTGCACTTGGCCCCTGCACTAGCCTTCTTAATTGTCCTAGTCTTCCACTGTGGGACATGACTCAGGATACAGGGAGCACAGGTATGTGGCCATCTCCTAGATACCTGCAACTTTTGTCTATAGCTCTGGCTGCAGGGTCAGGAAAACTGCCTGGGACTAGGGAGTCCAGATGTTCAAAACAAAGGCCTCTGGGACAAGAAACAGGCGAGTGTCTCTCATTTTCTGACTCCCCCTGAAGCAAAACTGATGCAAATTGTTCTCTTAGTGGGCTTTCCAGCATACAGTCACTTGTGCTTGGGGCTCAGTGGAAGTGCTTCCCTGCCTAAGCCTGGATACGCAGTAGCAGAGAAGCCTGGGAGAAGTGATCTCAGCATCCTGATTGTACCCTTGTAGCTCCCAGATCTTTACCGTCACTATCCTCAGCACTGACACAGGCCCTGGCATGCAGAGGGAGAAAGGCTGCTCTGACGGTGCAGAGTGGCTTGAGCCAGCCAAGGGCAGCAGGGACCCTCAGAGGAATTCCTGCTGGCACTAGGGTGGTGCCACTCCCATGTGCCAGCCAGCATGCAGTAAGAAAGAGTCCTCTCCACACGGATGGATTAAAGTGGCCTACTCACGCCAGAAGCTGTGTCACGGCAAAATGGCCATTTATGTGTTGGTACAAGGAGCTGTGCCCAACAAGAACTCAGACTGAGCCTTACACGGGGTCTTCTGCAGCCGGGTCTGCAACACCTGAGTCTAAACCAAGAAGATGGAGTTGAGTGAGCATGCTCAATTTGGTGAACATGTCTCTAGCATAAGTAGCCCTGAACACTGTTCCTGCCTCCACAGATCCCTCACTTCATTTTGAAATAGGACAAATACTCTCGTGGGATAAGAAACATGTGTTCTCAGGTCTTAATCCATGACCCGTTATCCACTAAAGATGGAGGCATGTCCCCCATTCTCCCTTGCTACCAACGCATGTGTGGAACGTGCCCTCTCATTAGCCGTCATGTTTATTGCAAGGACCAGGTGTGCTGAAACGGAGAAGGATCCTGGGGTGTCTCCAAGGGTGAGACTGCTCTGATCCATATCTCATAGTTGGAGCAAATCCATGAAAACGCCAGGCCACACTCAGGTTTCTCTGCTGCTGGAAAGTTACAACCCCTGAGCCCGCCCCAGGGCAGTCATAAAAGCTAGTTCTTTTGTTAGTAGTCAGTCTGGTCATTAGAGTTGGGGCTCCTTTAGCTCTTCAAGCTAAAGCCTCTTCCCTGTTTTCTCTTCCTTTGTAACTCTGTCCAATAAATCTGCCTATGCTTCTCACTGGCACATCCTGAAATACTTTTTCTGTGACGAGAGTTGACAATCCTATTCTATGGGGCTGGGGCAAGTTGGGATCCCCATCTCCTCTTTGGGGGACTCCCCTAGATCCTTTTTGGTGACAGGTGAATATTAGGATTTCCATCCAAATGGATCAAAAGTCCTCCTGGCTGATTTGTTACAATTCCTGGTGAGACAAGGGTGGTACCCAAGGAGTCAAATTCATCAGGAGGAGCTAGGGGAGGCAGTTGGGGTGCACATCCTTAAGAGGTACCTCTGGGGTCTTGGGTTCCCAGTACAGTAGCCTGAGAGACCCTAACTAGGAAACTGGGTGGTAGTTTGAGTTGTTGAGCACTGGGGAGTTCATATCATTACTATTGCTTGTTTGCCATTAAATAGCAAATAGATGTGGTGGCACTGAGTTACCAAAAATTCCTTCCACCATAGAGAAGGTACCATGGAACTAGAGTATGTTCCAGTAGAACATGAAATTGTCTCACTAGAAAATTTCCTCCTAAATTATAGGCTACATCTGAATTAATGTGGCACATTTGGCCTTGTGTTTAGCAGGTGATCAAATTATGCATCACTCTGTCCCATAGAGAAAAAGAAAATAAATTCCAATGACATATGAAAGAAAAGTCTCCCAGTGCAAAATTACTGAGCTTCATGTTGTTAAGCTGGTAGCAATAATTTATTTTTAAAAAATAAAATAATCTTCTCTCCAAATCTGTATCGTCTATATTTCTTACTGCTGTTGGCACCACCATTACCACAGTCATCAGTCATTTCAGAGAGCAGGGATGTAAGTGACTATTTGGGTCTTTTCTAACCTCTCCCTACAGGACAATTGCTCCTTCTAGCACATTCTCCCAAGTTTTGTTATGACTGGTTTTCAAAGGATCCTGACATGAAGTCCTGCCACTTCCTCTGGGAAAGACTGTTGCATGGTTAGGTCTTATCATAAGTGAAGACAAGTTTTCTCTTGTTATTCTTCCCTAACTTTCTTTTCTAAATGTCATCCTAGCAATCATTAATCACAGTGAATAAGAAGTTATAATTAACAGAGGCCCAAATCATTGAAGTGGAAGATTACTCTTTTGAATTCTTGTATTTTTCTTGGAAGATGTCCTCGAGTTAATTATTTAGTATTTGGATTTTTTTTCAAACTATAGTCTTGTTTCTGAAATGAACAAATTGATCACAGTAGCGTGGAGGGGGGTGCAGGGCTTATGTAAAATGTATGCAGGAGACAGATGTTAAAAATAAAAACAAGGCTGGGGGCTTTGTTGCTCCCCCTGCTGGTTTTCTAGAAAGAAGAAAGATCAGCTGCCTGGACTCAGAGCTGTGCAGATTTCAAAGCAGCACTGGGTGCATCAGCAAAATACACCACCAAGAGAGGTGCCAGATTCCATCAGATAAGGAGCTGGCTGAAGTCAGAGGACCATGGCGGATGGGGAGGAGAAGAGGTAGTTCTCAAGCACAGAGTTTTGGTGGCTGTACTAAGTAATCTTGTCTTTCATATGGAGTTATCTTGCATCCCCAGGATTAAAAAGCTCCCTCCACACTGGAAACAGGACATTTCATGTTCTAAAATGAAATATGGCCACTGTTCAAACATGAGACAGGTTGGGTGCTAGAGACCACGTGGCTGTAGTCTCTGGACACATGGGCAAGTGGAGCCGGAAAGGGTAGACCTGTATAGAATGCCCTCCCTGCTGTCTGATCTGCTGGCATTGCCCAAGTGAATTGTACAACTTCCCTCCAGCTGGGCTCCAATCTTGTTTCCAGGTACCATTCATATTTATATCCTGAGTGCTCTTGTTAGGCTCACTGGTTCCACTTGTTTTTACAGAGGACGTCATGATCACTGTATATTTATTCTCCAGGCTCAGCAGCTTTAGGGGCTACAGAGCCCCAGGGAGGAATCCTGTTATTCTGCTGAACTCTCTGTGGTTGGTGACATCTTTCTGGCCTTGGGTTACAATGCTTGGACCACTTTCCTGCTGACTTCACTGCACTCAGATGGCTGGGAAATCCCTGAATCAGGGGATCCCCAGTGGTGATGAGAAACCATGATGAGACGGAGAAGCATCTGGAGTGGGAATCCTGAGCTAGACAGGGGTGGGATGGGCTGGCAGTGCTTAAATCCATGCCTTAGGGCCTAAAGCAATTCATTCATTCATTCATTCATTCATCCACTCCTTCATTTGATTGTTTACCCTTCATTATCAACATAATTAGGAATTATTTGTTGAATTGTTTCACAGCTCTGAAACTTGCCAATGTGGTCAATTATCAGCAAAAGTGGTCTCATTCCCCATCTACTTTGTCTTTTTAATTATTATTATTATTTGTGACTTTGCTGTTTTCTTTACAGAAATGAAGAAGTCTATCTCTCTTGCCCTTGAAGCTAGGACGGGTCTTCTGGCCAGGAGCTTATGGCAGAAGTGGGCCATGCCCACTGGACATTGGGCCCAGAAGTCGTGAACACTTCTGTTCTCATCATTTCACGACCCCATCACCCTGAGAACTGAGAACGATACTGAGGTGGTGTGCTCTCTGTCGGAAGAACAGAGGCTACATGGAGGAGAGTCCAGTCATCCCAGCTTGAGAGCATCAGAGAGCTCACAGCCTGTGGAGCCCCAGACACGTGTGAGTCTAACTCTAATTTCAGCACCTACTCCATCTTCTGCAGACTGCAGGTACATGAGCCGGCCCACCCGGGACCAGAAGATGTCCTGGCTCACCTGTGGGCTTGTACCCAGCAACCAATGTTCTCTGTTTTCAGGCCACTTAGGTTTGTTAGACAGCAAAAGCCAAGGTGCACGCATGTACACATGCATGCGGGCACACACACGTACACATGCACAACAGGAATACACAGCAATACTTCAATTGGAAAACAGGACTAAGTCCTAAATTTCTTCCAAGCAGATCAAGTGCGCTTTAGCAGTGGACAGACACAGTAAAACTGGCCACCAAGCCTGGCAGAATTTGGCTTGTGGTTTCTTAGAATTCCAAGACTGTCCACCAGCCAGTGTCGGGGAGGGGAAAGAAGGATGTAGCTAAACCCTGAGCAAAGCACCCACATAGAGTAGTTGAAATGGCACTGGGTCCAACTGTGTAAGGCTGAGGGGCAAGGTAGGCCTGGTAGGCCTAGTCTGACCTAAAGGTGCACCCAGGCTGAGAGCCTCTGGTGCATACTCTCCGTGAATCCAAGGGCAGTGTGAAGACTAAAAGGAGGACAATTCAGAGTAAGGAAACACCACTTTTGGCAGCAGTAAAGAGAGGATATCATGTAAATGTGGGGGCCTCGACCTGGGATTTGAGGAGGAAATTCAATTGCTTACCCCTCATGTTCTCATCACCATCTCCTGCTGTGTAGTCACCCACGAGAGTGTGAGAGAGCCTGTCAGTGTGAGACTGTGGCTGTTGGCTCCACTTTCTGTTGCTTTGGCAAAGGATCCTACAATTTTAAGAACATCAAGGTCACTGTGCCTAGAGGTGGCAAAGAACCAAGGCATCATAGCCATTTCTGCTGCTCATGGGAGTCACTTAGGGAGGCTGCTCTGTGTCCTGAAGCAGTTAGAGAGGGGCTTTCAGGGCCATCCTTAGAGGCTCCTACTACTTGTATGGGGCACCCCAAGGCTAGAGTTGAACTCGAATCTAGAATGGCAAGGTTACCCCTGGGTGGTCACTGGGTACCTGTACCAGGTTCTCATTGGAGGGCTTGTCAGACATGCAGATTCCTGGGCCTCCCACACTACTGCCTGAGAATGAGTGAGACTAGAAATCTAGTTGAGTAGTAGTCTTTCCTGACAATTCTGTGCTAGAAGCTCATGGAAGAATCACTCCCCTCATGGAAACTACGCCATCCCCACTGGACCAGCAGGAGGCATTTATGAGCAGGCTCCAGCCAGTGGACTAGCACAGTGCTCCCTCAGGTCCCCACAATGACCTGTCCTCCACCCATCCCAGTGGCTTCCAAAAACACATGCCAGAATAATAGCCTGGACATATTTTTTGAAAATGTGTATTTCAGGTCCTGTCCTAGACTCATTAAACCAAAATCTCATAGGACTGATAGGGTCCAAGAATCAACATGCAATTTTTGGGGAAAAAAACTCTCCAGCAATCTTTAATGCTCAGTCAAGGGGACCACTGGGCTGTACCTACAATGGGGTCATATCCAAGTGACACCAGTAGATGACCCACTTTTAAACTGATTCTCAAGAATCAGAAGCCACTGTCTGCCTTTTAGTGTATTTACTCAGAATATGTATTTTTTCCCTTTTAATTTGGGGGCGCTCTGAGTCAACTAATTTTTGAGTCTTGGAAAGCCAGAAACAATGAGCATGAACTTGTAGGAGGCAAACTGAAACAACACACCATCTGCAACAAAATCAGCAAAACTTCCCCAAATGGCATCGTGCTGCCAAGACAATTCTCCAAAGAGCTCCCGCCTCAGTGGAGTACAGACCCTGGAGAGGTTCAATTATGCTCCACACATGTGTTTGTAGGAAGCTGAGTAAGAAAGGGAATGCTCAATAATAAAGTTTCCAAGGCTCTGGAATAAAGTGAAGGGTCACAAAGTTGAAACTCAGTTTGTAATTTTATTATATCCTTGATTTCTAATAATTATCCAGTGTTTCAGTTATGACACTTACATTATTAATGTAATGGAAGATAACTGATGATTTTGTCTTTATTACGAATACATATCATAATTAAATCTGTATTCACATGACAAATGTTTGTCTACCATGTGCAAAACACTGGACAAACCAGATGACTTACGCTTTTAAGTTCTTTATGAAAAGGAAAGAGTGACACCACACAGGGGCTACAGATTAAGAAGTTTAAGGGAGATGTCATTTAGCATGTGAAAAATAAGGGTTTTTTTAGGAGTGGATGGAATTTGAGTAGGGCCTTGAGAAATTGGTTCCAGAGTTTAGCATTGTAGGAGGTACATTCAGCGGGAGAAGAAACACAGCATAAACCACATGCAGAAATGAGTAGGTATAGGGTAGATTTGAAGAAGAGGGCTTCGATTTTTATTTTTTTTTTAGCATTTAAGATTGGAGGGCTGATAATAGTAGGTGAAATGATGGCAGCCTGAGAAGTAGGTGGCCCACTGGAAGCATTTGTATCCCATTACCCTCTGCCAATGGCCAGGAAAGACATGGCCAGTGGATCCTGATACTTTTTCCCTTATTTGGGCAGAGCCTCAGAGTCCTTTTCCATACTGTGCACCTCTCAGCCATCCCCAATCATTTGGAGTTGGCTCACGAAAGACACTTTCTATACCTCTCCCCCTCCTTTTGAAGGCTAAGGAATTAATGTTTTATTCTAGAGATGATGATTGGAGAAAACAGTCTTTTTCCTCTTGATGGGGTTGATAAATCAAGCATGATCTTTTGGATAATTAATCTGCCAACAGAATCTGGAAGGACAGGGAGGAGGCAGGGTGTTGACAAGACCATCAGACCAGTTAGCAAACTATTGCAATAGCTGAGCTAGAAGTAATGAAGGCTACATGAGGGAATTGGCAGTGATGTTAGGAATGGAAAGGAAAGGACAGAAGCAAGAAGCTTTTTGAAGGTAGAATTAACAAGGCTTGGCAGCTCATGGAATATTGGGTGCTGGAGGTGGGAGAGATCGAATGACTAGAGTTTCAAATCAGAGTATAGGATGCCTGAGCAGAGGAAGGGCATTCAGATGAGAAACAGACATTCAGAGGCATTCCAATGGGACAAACTTAATTCTGGATTATTGAGTTGGAGAAGCTGGTCACCATATTGTGGGGAGAGAGTTAGGAGAAGTTTGGAAGTGTGGAACCAAGATTGAGGAAAAAAGAGATGCTAGAAATAAGTCCTTGGGAATGGTGTACCTCCAGATGATGTTTGAAGGGATATGAGTGGATAAAAATCATCAAAGCAAAGAAAGTAGAGGAAAAAAGAGAAGGAGGAAGGGAAGGAAAGGGGCAAAAGGCAAGAGTATCCTGAATATTGAGCCCATTATAGGATGAACTGTGCATGTATTTACCTTCCTGAATTAAATTGTTTCCAGCCTATTTGAAAATACCCACTTTTGTGCATTAAAACGCTCTGGTGATTCCAGCACACTCTGTCTCGCTGCTCCCCCCATGCCCATCCCACCCTGGCCGATCAATCAGGGCCAGAAAAAGATCTACAACCTAGATACCAGCCGATAGGACTCACTGTGGGGCCCTGTGTCCACTAGGGATTTTGCTGGTATGCAGATGCAGATGTGAAAGCATGGTCTCTGCAGATGCCCTGAGGAAGCCATTCCTGTATTCAGGAGCCCAGTGCTTTCCCCTTAATGCTTCACAACTGGCCCTGCATTCCAGGGACAGAAAAAGGACAGGACTTTTAGGACCAGCCCAGTCCCTGCCAGATGACCAGGTGGAGAGTAAACCAGAGGAGAGTATCTGGGACAGAACATTGACACAGGTGCTTGTCTATGTCTTACTGCAGCATCCACTTTGTCTTGAAGATTGGAATGGAGCCAAATGTCAAAGTCCAAAGGCCCCTAGAGCCAAGGATGCAGAATGCTTGGGCTCTGTAAGCCCTTCCTCAGAGACCCTTGATCCCATTCCATATTTAACCAGTGTAAGCACCGGGTGGATCCCAGAGCAGAGTTCTAGAACAGCTACCAGTTAAACTGCTTTACAGAGACATGCACTGAGAACAATGCCTTGATAAAGTAACATCATGTAGATCAGACAGAAGCCACGTCCCATGTTGATTGCCCAAATTTCCTTTAAAGCTTGTCTTCTCAGCTGTCTTTGTTGAGCCCTTCACCATCCTGACTTCTCCCTGGACACTTCCCAAGGGATTCTTAGGTGTCCTGCTTCTTAAGACATCGGCAGCCTCCCATCTCTGCCCATTTTCTTCTGAGTAATCATTTTTCAACTGCTTTTCACTCCCCAAGGTCCCTGTGGCCTTATCATGCTCCTCACCTCCTTCACTGCTGTCTCCCTTCAGCCAAGTGGGGCTTCTGCTCTGCCTCCAGCACTGTGGAGTGGCCACTGCTTGGCTGGAGACTCCCTTTCTTGGTAGATGATATTTCTGCCTTCTTGTGAGGGCCATGTCTGCTTTCTGAATGTATAAACCACACTTATTGGCTGGTGGAGGAATTGCCTTCAATTCTGAATTAGCCACAAACTTTGCCCTTCTTATGAGCGACAACATCTTCATTCCTCCCTGGCATCACCTAAGAAGTTATAATAATAATAATAATAATTTTTATGATAATCGGAGTATAAAATACCCTACCTACTATATGCTAGATTCTGTCCCAGATACTCACAAAGATTAATCCTTACAATAACTATAAGGTAAATACGATCATTATCCTCATTTTGTAGAATGGGAATCTGAGGCATAGAGATGTTGAGTAACACATTCAAGGTATAATAAAGCCCTGAAAACTATGACTGTTTGTTGTCATGTTATTTCTATCATTAATTTATGTCTGCCTCACTTTGGTGTGGCCTAAGACCACTGTCCTCATCAATATAATATATGCCATCTGTATGCTCTCTCACTACTGTAAACTCCATGCTCTTTGCCCTTCCTGGTTCTGCTTTCCTGCAGCAGGAATCATGTTTTCTCAGAAATTCTTTCTTCAGATTTTCCTGCATTTTGCAAAGAAACAATTGCCTGGCTGCTCTGGAAGCTTCAAGAAAACAACTTGAGAAAATACCCAGGAGGCGTTCATTGGCTCCCTTTTCTATCACAGGGCAGTGGAGCCACGGCTAGCCCAGCTGCCTCCAGGAGCCCTCATTAAACCAGCATTTTGATACTAAATTGATGTTTTCTACCCATATTCCCTTTGGGAGAGGAGAGGAAAGAGCCACGAGTGGCTGGGTCAGTCTTCATCACACTTCTTCTCTTGTCAGAACTTGAGTCTCCATCATATTAAGTAGATAAATCTTCCACCAGCCTGGGATTTGGCCAGAACAGAGGTTAGAATCATGGACTCCCCTTTGGCCATCAAAGAATTTCATTTTCTTGGAATAGCCACAGTGACAGAGGATGCGTTGGTTTTTCTCCCTGATTTGTTGCCATTTATAGGTGATTGAAGTTCTGAGTTCCCAGTCCCCTAGAGAGACGGACGGGCCCACAGCTGGTCATGACCATGGTGCCTGCAGGCTGGCCCCTCTGATCCTGCCCTGTAAAGTCTCCTCAAACAACCTCCTGGGGGCGGCGGAGGTCTCTGGCCAGGGTGCTGAAGGACAGAGTTGAAAGACGGCTGCCTCTGAATACTGCAAAGCACAATGCAGCGTCCTTGCCAAAGCAAAACAACTCGATGGAAGCCTGCTGGGTATTAATAGCAACAGCTAACATTTATGGAGCGTTTACAATGTGCCAGCTGCCGTGCTAAGCACCATTTAATCCTCACAATGACCCTTGGAAGGAGGTACTATTATTATCACTGCCAACTCCTTGTAGATGGGGACCCTGTGACTAAAAGTGACGGAGTTACTTGCTGGAGTCACACAGCTAGTGCGGGCTTGTGACATCAAAGCTCGCATCCTCCCCCACTGCACCCTACTGCTGTCCTTGGTCCAGGCCTTGGACCAAGGTGCAGATAAGGTGACCTGAGGACAGATGCTGAGAGGTTGCTTTGGCCTCATCCTCTGGTCGGGTTTGCACCTCAGGGGACCTTCTTCATTTCCAGGTTGGGGCTCTGGTGCCATGAATTTTGAAGCTCTGTTCTCAGTGTATGTATGGGAGATGGGGCCTGGAGGGGAGAGTTCCTGTTGATCCCAAAAGAGGATTTAGGACAACAGCAGACCCAGGTTAGCCTGCAGACTGAGCTGTCCCTGTCACCTTGCCATGTGATCCCTCTGGCAAGCAGTCTGCTCAGGTGACCTAACAGACAGGGGAGTTTCTCAGGGGACATTCCCATCAGTGGGATGCTCTTCTCTTTTCTAGGGACTTTCCCTCCAGTTTACCTGAAATTTAGAGGACTTACATTCTTGATCTTTTCTGGAGAGGTTCTAATATGTTTTCATTTTTCAATTTTTATTTTTCACCATTCTACCTTAGGCCCCAAACTTTCTGTCCTTACAACAAAGCTTTGTGAAGCCATGGTTGGTTTTCTGAGATTAGTTTTATTTTACACCGATACATTAAAAGTTCTGCCATCCAAAGAAGAAATAGAAAGCAAAATACATTAGGAGGCAGGAAAACTGAGCTCAGCTCAGCACCAGGGAGCTGAGTGGTTCTGGGTAAGTCAGCTCAATTGGGGGTTAAGCTGGTGAGGGCCAATCTTTCACTTTACTTCCTGCTCAGATACCCAGTCTGGAAGCAAATCAGAGTATGATCTTGCTTGGGTCTGGGGCAAAGAGAGAATTAAGACCATTGGCTGGAAAAAGGAGCATGGTGGGATGGGGAGGAGGTAATCAAACAGTTTCCAACAACCAAGGAGCACATTTTCTGGGTGTTTTTCAGTGGTCTAGGCTTTGAAGCACGTGATAAATGAGATCCAAGAAGAACATTGTTGCTTCTCTTCAGGCATCTTTATGTCACTTCTAAGTATCATGCTCAAATTTGGTCAAAGTATTTTGATTTATTTATTTATTTTTTTTTTTTTTGCGGCACCGGGGATTGAACTCACAACCTCGCGCCTGCCAGGGCAGGCGCTTAAGGCACTGAGCCAAACTCCCGGCCCAGGTTTTTTTGAGGCAGGGTCGCACTATGTAGCTCAGGCCGGCCTTGTGCTCGCGTTGTAGCCCAAGCCGGCCTGGAACCCACAACGCTCCGCCTACCTCAGCCTCCCGAGTGCTGGGATTAAAGGCGTGCGCCACCATGCCCGGCTAGTATTTTGATTTAGACTTCCCTGTTTTGTTAAGTAGATAATATACATGCTCCTCTAGAAAAGTGATGGCCTTCTAGGCCTAGAGTTCTGGACTTTCAGGCCTCATCAGAGGTATCTGAACTATTTTTAAAGTCTCTTGGAAATTTACACAGATAATACTGTATATTCTACTCAAAATGTCAAGTTTCATTGCTTTGTTGGTTACAATAGTACTCTTAGTTTGGCAACACTGGTTATTTCATGGTAATCTGAAAAGGTGATTGGCAGCTATTTAGGTTTTGAATTAATATTAAGTATGGAGCTGGGTATGATGGCCTATACCTATAAGTCTAGTGACTTGGGAGACTGAGGCAGAAAGATCCTAACTTCACATCCAACTTCACATTTAAACCGTATCTCAAAATAAAAAATAAAAAGGGCTAGAGGTATATCTCAGTGTTAGTGTGCCCCTGGGTTCAATCCCCAGTACCACACACACAGTAAAGGTGATGATGTACACTTATTTATCTGTCATTTTCATCCTATCCTGTTACATAGTAGTTTAAAGGTGGTTAAATTGCAGCTCAATTTTTTTTTTTTTTTTTTTTTTTGGTAACTGTAGGAAACATTTTTTCAATATTGGGCCCTGGAAAATAAACCTAAAGCAAGGGCAAGGTGGGCTGGAGGGCTCTCTGTGCTTCACCATCTCCTGTCTCAAAGGTGGGGGTGGTCAGCAGAGGTCAGTAGGAGGTCTCTCAGTAAGGGGGAACCTTAGGCTCAGCTCTACAGAGATCTCTCCAAGTTGGGGGACACAGATGACTTTCTTCTTCCCTTTATTAAAGCTACCATGTGAATCTTCCTCTAATTATTTTAAGTTCTCCAGGACTGATTCAATTCCCAGCTTCTTTCCAAAATCTCCACCTTGCAGCCCAGAGCCATCACTTGTTTCTCTGAGTGACTGGGACCCTCTCTTCTCTGCTCTGTTTCGCACGTAATCAGGCACTGCTTTGGTGTCTTCACTAAACGTTTCTGAGTTTATGTATCTCTCCTGAGGCCTCATCATGGGCTGCTCTCAAATCTAATAGCAGAAGATTTAATGCAGTGCCATAAATACTTCTCTTTATATAACCTCTCCTGTTCCAAAACTGCTCCAGAGGCCAACATCATGCGTGATCATTAGGTGAGTTAAGTGGGAGATGTTAATGTCCTTATTCTACAAATGAAGAAATGGAAGCTCAGTGAGGTTAATGGCTTGCCCAGTGTCACCCGTCGGGTGTTAGGGCTGCAATATAAACCACTGTTGCTCATTTTCTTCCCACTGTACTATATATTGTTTTTCTAGGTATCCATTTCAGGTGTGATGGTTTTTAAATTACATCATCTTTCTTTGGTAGGATTGCAACAATTATTTCTCAGTGGATCCTGGCAAGTTCTGATTATCCTCCCAGAGTGAGTGAATCTAACCCAGATTTCTTTGCTTAGCAGACTTTATTTTTCCATCTGATACCAGGCCAACCAGGAGAAAGGAGCCCTATGACTCTACATTTTTGTTCTGCTAAGAGGCCTGAGAAAATAACAGCCAGCCTAGATAAACAAAGCTGCCTAGTAAGCAAGGAGGGATGAGAATCATTAATACAACACAGTCTCTCTGGCCTTCCTGAGCCAGCTGCTTGTTGAGTTTTGCTGCTTTGTTGTCTGTCTTTTCTTTCCCCTTGCTACTCACCTTAGGCTCTAATTGATCTGCTTCTACCCCAAGTGTCACTCCCCCTTCTTGCTGAAGTCACATGACTGGCCAGAAAAGACTTATGACCTCTAAAGTCTGCAGGTTCAGTGTGCTGCTCCCGGGGCAGGCCCATTTCACCAGCCAAGAGGAGGTGTTACTGTTCCTTTACGTTGGGTGCAGTCTCAATCTGCAGCCTCTGACACAAGCCAACACCCTCCTGGTAGGCTGAGCAGGGGGGCTTCATTCTGAGTGCTAAGTGGATAGATGATGGGAAGCTTCTGTTTGAAAATGCATTTCTCACAGCAAATAACGTATACGTGATTGTGCTTGTAAATATCACTGTGGCATTTGCTAAGTTAAACACCATGCCTTTGTTTGCTTTGTCTTCCCCTTGCTCCAGCCCCATGGTGCTCCTGGGTCTGAGAGCCCTCAGGAAAGGACCCTCCCTTTGCTCTGTCTTCTGAAGGCAAGAGGTTTCCTTCGTATACAAAGGAACATAGATTTTAAGTTGATTCTGATCCAGTGTTCATAAAGTGGAGATAATGACAGAATGTTCTTGATGCCACCTTATGGTTTCGATTTTCTGCTTTTCCATGCCTACAGTACATGAGATGTTGAGCTTTTTTTCCTATGTATCTTTTGTTATATAATATTGTGCCATTTGTGTAAATTCTCCCCTTTGTTTTGATAGTTTTACAAACGTACATTGTCTCCTCCAAAAGATTATCTCCTGGCAAAAAGCTGTGCATTTACTACACTAAGTCATCAATGTGCACAGGTTTGCTGTGTTTTGATGTGTGCACAAATGTGTGCATATGGTTGGTAGGCACAAGGAAATGTACTGAGGATACATATTAGGTCATTAATTTGGATTATGGGGGGTTCACACTGGTGGAAAAGGAAGGAGAGAGAGCAGGATGGTTAAACAAAAAAGAAACAAAAATACTGGATGTAAAAAGTCTCCCCTTCTCCAAACCCCTCCCATCCCAAGGAAGTATTCCTAGCTTATCAGTGTTACTTTGGTGGTGGTGGAGGGGAGCAAGGTGGTACACCACCCAGGCACATTTGCGCACTTAGGTAAAATTCTGTACATGTACATGTGTAAAGAAATTCACATAGAGCACAATTAAGGATGAGAAAAGGAGTACTGTGCACAAGATCGAAGATCAGTAAATATCTGGAGAATGAATGGTTGAATGCTGAACAGTGTGCTGTGTATGATAATTTTGTAGATTTGAATTTTCAAGGATCTGTTTATTTGCTAATGTAATGTAGCACTTGTAGTATGTTCTCATAGCTGGAATCACCAGTGATCTTTTGTTTGTGGGTGAGGCTACCTGCCTGAGAGTTCTACTTTACTGTTTGGTCTCTCTGTTAAAAGGATGGAGCTAGTTGGAGTGATCACTAAAGATAGAAATGACAGAGTCTCACTCTGGTGTACTGGATTAGCACTGGATGGGGAGGGGATAGGGCTCAGAAATCTGCATTTTAACAAACATCTCAGGTGATTTTTATGCTCATTAAAGCTTCAGATCCATTGCTCTAGGCATTGTTAGCTGCCAAAGTGATGCACTGCTTTTATAATTAACTGTATTCAAACAAAGCAAAACAAAGGAAGATTTATTATTGACTATATTGAAGAAAAAAAAACAAGCCTCATTGTCTGACCTTCTTTTGTTTTACTGGCAGTATTTAAAAGACCTAGTTCATGTAAACTTTTTAGTATGTAGATAAAACTTCTAATGAATTCATCCAAATTGGCAGGAACCAAGTCCCTGAACTAAAAGTGACCCTATATCTCTCCCTCCCAGGTTGGCGCTATGTTGACCCACTCATGCAAAACAGTCTTGGGTCTTTTATCATCCTGAAACAAATTTCTAAAAACAAAGTGAATAAATTTCTAAAAACAAAGTGAATCAATATATCAAACATAAACAAGCATGGAGAATAATGTAACAGCCATCCATGTTCTTACCACCCAGGTTTGTCCAGCTAAATGTCTTGCTATGCATTCTTCAAATATATTTTTTCATAAATAAAGCACTACAGGAAAATTTATGTGCCCTCCTGATTCATTCTTCTTCTGTTTTTCCCAAAGGGAACCACTGCTGAATTCACTGATGTGACTCCCATGCATATTTGTAAATTTTTATTATATAATACATTCATACACAATTTGGTTTGGCATTTTTAAAAACTTAATGTAAGTGGTATAATACACTATGTATTTCTCTGCAAATAGGTTTATTTTTCTCAATGATTTACCATGTAAACACATGTAACTCTAGCTTGTTTTAACTATGTATAACACAGTGCAGTATGATCTAGTATAGAATGATTAGTGTAGCATGCTGTTGTCTGATTGTGGCACCATTTTAAATCTATTCTTTAATCAAAATTTGAGTTGTTTTTATTTTGTTAACTATTATGAATAATGCTGAGATAAAGCATTGGCAAATTCCTCCAGATATGTGAGAATTTTACATATCTCACAGTGGACTGTGTGTCATAGTGTACGATATACATGTCTTCAACTTTAGCAAATATTATCAAACTGTTCTCCAGGGAAATTGCACCAATTCCTATAACCACTTCTTGAATATCCTATCAAGTTTTCCCTTCTGTGGCCTCCAATTTAAAAGCAAGCACAGAAATACAAGCAAAAGGAAAAAAAAATAGCTTTGCAAACTCATTAATCACCAGTGAAACATACTCCAAATGTTCTTTTTCTAATCTGGAGACGTTTCTTCCATGGGACCACCTCTCTTCAAACACAATCAGCACATGCTGGGTAGGCCGTGGTGACTAGGCATTTGGGAGTGGAGATTCAAAGGTCTGCACACAAAGAGACTTATCCTCTGAGAGATTAAAGACTAACTGTGAAGCTAAGATATAAATTATAGAAAAGTTAATTATTTAAGTAACAATTTAACAGTAAGAGAAAAGACATCCCAGGATAGTACTGATTCACCAATGAATGAATTGTGCACACATTAATTCTATAGGACTTCACAAGAAGGGGAAAAGCTTATGGGATTCTAATTTGCCACAGAATGGTTTCCTAGCAACCATCATTAGATGAGAATCGGCTAGCTCTGCTGTTTTGAGCCAGACCTTACTCTGTTAGAAAAACGAGTCAAGTAAATGCCTACTTAAGGTAGCATTTCACCACATAAAACTGTATTTGAAATATATGACTTTTGAATGAAAGTCTAAAGTGGTTTCCTTCACCAGAACTTAACAAAGTTGATACATGGAAATGGAAGTGGCAGCAGACATAGGGATTTGGGTCTTAACTCTCCCCAGGATCTGGGCTTGGACAGTGATGAGTGAACAGGCACAAGGCAGTCTCAATGAACCAGAGGAGAAGCCAGAGAAGTCCACACACTGAAATTATGGAATCAAGCAGTTCCTTAGCCATACCTGGCCCAGGAAGTTTTGGAGTTCTTATAGCTGAAGAGTGAGAAATCAGAATTTTAGGCATCAGCCCTGGAGATTTGTACTTACCACTAACTTCTACTTTGTCCAAGGAAATTCCAGGTATGTGCATCACGCCTCCAGACATAGACAAAAAACAGCAGTAGTGTGACTGCTCATTTCTACCTCTCTCACCACTTTTTACCACCTCTGATGGTGACACTGGTTGAAAGAGGAAAAACCGCATGCTCTTCCCAGGTTGAAGGTCCACAGGGCCTTGCTTACATAGTTGGGGCTGACCACACACCTGCTGCCAAGCCCTTGAACTTGCCAGAGGCAACAGTCCTCATTGTAGGGAAGAGTTTCCAAGCAAGCTCCTTCAGCTGCATTAGGACAAGAAGACTCTACCTGGCCCTCCAAATAGAAATGTGCTCTCACAGAGTTCTGGAGCTGGAAGAGACTTTTGCAGAGAATATAAAGAAAGGGGCAATTTTTCCTTAATGTTCAGCTATATTTGTTTCTGACTTGCCTGGGAGAGGAAAATAATGCCTTTTTACCTTTTTTGTGCAAAAAAAAAAAAAAAAAACCATTCTCAGATACTATCTGAGACATTAATGAGAAAAGGTGCATATTTAAAACAGTCAAAACACAATAAAATATAAATTAAGAGACCCTGCAAAATTCTTAGTACTTTTGAAGTCTCTTAAGGTTTTAAGTTAAGATTAGAATTTTGCTAATGCTACATTGCTTTAGTGCAATTTTCCAGCACTGCAATTTCTACTCCATATCAGATAACATTGAAAGCTTTTAGATAGCAATGTTGTGCCAATTTGAGATTTTTATTGACCAATATTTCATTTCTAATAGTGCACTAAACCATATAAGAACTCGTCAGTTGTTCCTTATTATTTTTATATAGCAATTTTTGTTAAAAGTAATTGATTTCTTTGAATGTAATTATAGCTACACAAAAATATAAGATCTTCAGCCCCAAGAAAGATGGTGGATTTTGGTTTCTGTCACCTACATTTGGCCTCTGTGCTAGTGAATGCTGTGGTATGCTGGGACCTGGTTGGATAGGACTGTAAGTCAC